>CAIGQQ010004837.1:2360255-2379051 GCA_903798035.1 Danio albolineatus
AGCAAATGAGAACACCTTAGCAACACCCTGGCAACCAGAACAATTTATTAACTGGATAGCAAAGCACCTAAAAACACCTTAGCAACACCCTTAAAAACAAATATTTGAATGACCACATAAGAAATGTACATTAGCATACCTTATCAACAACCTGGCAACCACAACATTTAAGTAATCACACACAGTAGCAATGCTTCTAAAAAGGCCTAAGCAACACCTTGGCAACCATAACGTTTTAGTAACAACACTGCAAAGCAAACGAGAGCACCTTAGCAACACCGTGGCAACCAGAGCATTTTAGTAATCACATATCAATGCTCCTTAGAAGGCCTTATCAACAACCTGGCAACCACAACATTTAAGCAATCACACACAGTAGCAATGCTTCTGAGAAGGCCTTAGCAACAGCCTAGCAACCAGAACATTTTAGTAACAACATTGCAAAGCAAATGAGAACACCTTAGCAACACCCTGGCAACCAGAACAATTTAATAACTGGATAGCAAAGCACCTAAGAACACCTTAGCTACACCTTTAAAAATAAATATTTGAATGACCACATAAGCAATGTACATTAGCATACCTTAGCTACATGCTGACAAACAGAACATTTAAGTAATCACATAGCAATGCTCCTAAGAAGGCCTTAGCAACCCTCTGGCAACCAGATCATTTTAGTAATCACATTGCAATGCAGCTAAGAACACCTTAGCAACACCTTGGCAACCAGAGCAAATTAGTAATCATATATTAATGCTCCTTAGAAGGCCTTATCAACAACCTGGCAACCACAACATTTAAGTAATAACACACAGTAGCAATGCTTCTAAGAAGGCCTTAGCAACAGCCTGGCAACCAGAACATTTCAGTAACAGCATTGCAAAGCAAATGAGAACACCCTAGCAACACCCTGGCAACCAGATCAATTTAATAACTGGATAGCAAAGCACTTAAGAAAACACCTTAGCTACACACTTAAAAACAAATATTTGAATGACCACATAAGCAATGTACATTAGCATACCTTAGCGATACGTTGGCAACCAGAACATTTTAACAGACACATAACAACACACATAAGAACACCCTAGTTACACCCAACCAGAACAGTTTAGAAACAAGATAGCAAGAATAAGAATCCTTCAGCATTAGCATAGCAACACCCTGGCAACAACAAACCAATGCATTGCAATTATTCAGAAGACCCTCGTACTGCTAAAGCAAACAATTAACACCCATGCAACATGCATTCAGTAACGGTGTTCAGAATTGCACAGCAACACCCTAGTGATTATATGGGTGACTGAGTTACCCATGTGTAAGTGTTTACAACTGTGATCATAAAAGAAAAAATTTTGGAAATAGTTGTAACCAGTGGTGGAAAGAGTACTGAAGAATCATACTCAAGTAAAAGCACCATTACTTGCCCAATAATGTAGTGCAAGTAGAGTAAAAGTATCTGGTAAATATTACTCAAAGTATGAGTAAAAAGTAGCCCTTTTAAAAGTACTCAAGAGCAGTGAGTATTACACTGTAGAAAAGTTGATGCGTTTACAAAATGTTACGTTTACACATCCCTACACAAACAACGTGTGGTGTATTTAGGGATCTTCCTGTTTTCATTCGTTCCTTCTAACCTTCCTTCAATTATTTGTTTGTTCTCTCCTTCCTTCATTCGTTTATACCCTCCTTCCTTCGTTCACTCGTTCGTTCGTTCAAATTTTTGTTCCTTCCTACATTAGGTCCTTTTGTTCATTCATTCGTTTGTTCGTTCCTTCCTTCGTTAGTTTGTTCAGTCCTTCCTTGAATTCTTCCTTCATTCGTTTGGTCCTTCCTTCTTTCCTCCCTTCATTTGTTCGCTCATTCTTTCTTTCATATTTTTGTTCCTTCCTTCATTAGGTCCTTTGTTCATTTGTTTGTTCCTTCTTTCCTTCCTTATTTTGTTCAGTCCTTCCTTGAATCCTTCCTTCATCTATATGGCTCTTTGATTCTTCCTTCCATTCCTTGTTTGGTCCTTCCTTTTATTTGGCCCTTCCTTCCATTCTTCATTTGTTCCATTTAGGGATTGTTTAAGGCTGTTTGGTGATTTCAGTCATCATACAGTCGACATCCATCATTTTCAGTCACATGCAGTCTATAAACAGTCTCTGGATCATTGCGTGTGCAGATTTTGAACATCTTCTTGGACATTTTTAATGTTTCCTAAAGGTTTGCTGCATTAATAAAGCGCCCATGTCTTGAGGTTGTTCAGTATGATGTGATTTACTTTCTATGTGTGATTTAATTGGACAGGAATCACAGGACTGATCTTTCTACTTTAGACAATGACCATAGACAAGACAGAAATAAAGTAGTGACTGCAGGATGAAGGACAGTAGTGGAGTAAAAGTCCCGATACTGCACTAAACATGTACTCAAGGGAAAGTAAAAGTCCACATTTTTAAAACTACTCAGTAAATTACAATTCCTGAGAAAAACTACTCAATTACAGTAGTCTGAGTATTTGTAATTAGTTACTTTACACCATTGGTTGTAACATCATCTCTCACTCTGCCGTCCCGAAAGAGTTAATGCTCAGACGCTCCGGAATGATTCCTGGATTCCGACAGCATTCCGGCACATTCCACGGGATTCCTCAGGGGCGACATCATAATCAAAGACGACGGCGGATGACAAAGACACCCAGTGTGGCATTGAACAACTGCGAGCTCCTAATTATTCACAAAGCCACAGACAGAGAAAAGAGCAACATCACACACACACACACACACACACATTTAATGGGAAAAATGGGATAATTGTTATGAAAATGATGTCAAAAACACCTCATAAATCAATGTGGACTTCTTAATTTGTGTTTTCTTTGGTGACATGAGCACTGTAAGTGAATTGTGTGCATTCGAACAAATCCCTTGTGTTTTAGTGAGCATGCAGCAGAAGTCAGGTTTTATGGTGTGCTCAGAAGTCACATGATCAGCCTGGCCTGTAATTATATCATGTGTGCTGCAGCGGTTGAAGCTCCTGAAGCCTTTAGCAAGACTATTACAGGTGAAGCGTGAAATTTATGCACTACTGTACTACAGAGAAAAGATCAGACATGCATATCCCTCCTATTTCTCCTACTGGTTCGGTTTGTATTGGTCAGTCAAACACGTAGCCCCTCCCCCAAACGAATTCCATTGGCTGAGCCAGAAAATGACGCGCTCAAATGAACAGATCAAAGTTCTGAAGGTGTTAGACTGTTTTACACTTCAAAGAGTCTCAGGCTAATGACTGACTAGTGAGTTTAAATATTAAACTGGTGCATTATGAATTAGACGAAGATCACATACACAGCAGCTCCAAAAAAAAAGAAGGTTTGTGAAATTCATGTCTTGATTGGAATAAAACTGGCTTAAAATGACTGTTGACTTGCAAAGAAACATGTAACACGTTTTAATATTACCATATACATAATATTAATCAGCTTTATCCCACTCTCTCAATGAAGAACACAGCGTTTCACGCTTTAGGTGTCATTTATACTAGTGCATTTTCATTCTAAAGGTCTCATTTTTATTCAATGTTTATTCGTAATCTTCACTGAAACAGGAAAACATGGTGAAATGTAGAGTAGCTCCTCCCCTTTTTACTATCAGCCAATAGCGTTCCATTTCTAAAACAACTCTGCCACATCAGACTCAGAACAGGGTCAGTGTGTATTATGAAGCAGGGTTCACATCAAATGTGGAATTACGATCCGCGTCCACACTAGCGTTTCACCCAGAGTTTCTGAACAGATGTCCCTCCACACTCCCCCCCGTAAATGTATATCACATGACCATTCGCGCACTCTGGGCATGAGCGTTATGGTATAAACAGGAAGCATGCATCTCGCTGGTTCTTCCCGGTGTAACCCAAAACCGGCGTTCTAAATGGGGCTTAAGCGGCTGGAAACGTGAGCGATTAGCGAGTGCTGGAACAGTAGCTTGCCTCTTGCAAATATATGCAGCTGTTGTAGTAAAAAAGGCAGAGTTTAACTGCACAATAGCGCCTAAAATGGACATTGGTTCTCCCAACGCTCCCATTTCTGTGTCCGGCAGCCACGCCTCTGTTTTCCTCCATCCACACAGAGACTGAATGAAAACGGCCTCTCCAGAGTTTCCAAAACGCTCCATTTTCGCGGCTCCGACGTAGTGTGGATGGATGGCGTAACCGTTGCAAAACTTATGCGTTTTAAAACGAAAACGCACTAGTGTAAACGGGGCCTAAGACCCGCGACGAGACGATCCCAAGGATCCATAATCCTGGACCACGCTGTATCCTGAGCAGCTGGTTGATGCATGGAGGAGTAGACAGCATGAGACTGATTCCTGTGACCCTCCAAGGACAGACGAGCCTCGAGTTCTCCAGCCTCCGGCGCCTAGACTGCAGCTCTACACAAGACGTCTGGCCATAGGAGAAATGGTCGTGCCCAACTGAGGCTGGTTTCTCTCGAGGTTTTTTAATTCTTCACTTTTGCCAATTGGTGAAGTTTTTTCCTCGCCGCTGTCGCCTCTGGCTTGCATGGTTCGGGAATTGTAGAGCTGGGCATCGATGGATTTGCTCTTGAGTGTTTGGACTCTCAGCAGTGATTATTAAACCATGCTGAATTGAACTAAACTGACCTTCAACACTGAAAACTGGACTGACACTGATTCAATTTACTATAACCTTCAATGTGAAGCTGCTTTGACACTATCTACATTGTAAAAGTGCTATACAAATAAAGGTGAATTGAATTGAAAATTATGTATTTGCACAACTAAGGGTGCTTTCACTTGGTTCAATTGCCCCCCCTTGCCACCTTCTCGGTTGGTTTGTGTTCACACTGTCTTTTTTCCTTCTGAATCCCGGTACGCTCGCGTCATCAAGCCGCAGTTTTGTGTACGGCTGTTGCCAGGTGACGGACACGAAAGCAAATCGCCAAAATGGAAAGACGTCCGTACTCCGCACATCGCAGCCGTTTTGCTTTTACTGAACCTTTTGGTTTTGGACATACAGAAAGCGACTCATGTCTATCTGCCGCAAAAATAATATAAACTTTCAGAACATCACGCGATGTCTGCAGAAGCTGTTTTTGGAGGAGACAAGCAGACATTATCACTGTTTGCACTGGGTCTGTCCCGCTTGTCGTCAAGGTAGGTGACATACAGTACACAGACACACACACACGAATGAACGTTATGAAAACTAAAGTTTGTTGTACAGTTGGCGGTTCACTTCCGGCTTTTGGTACGATTGCATTCATACTACAAGTGAACCGTACCAGAGTTCACATGAACCGTACCCCAGACCTCCTCTTACTCGGGTACGGTTCACGGGTGCGCACCCAAGTTTAGAAGACGTGTTAACACTAGCTAAACGTACCGTACTATGATGTCAAACGAACCCGGATGCGGACCAAAAGTGCTAGTGTGAAAACACCCTAAGTTTCGTAGAAAAGTCAATGCAAGCATGTGAATATAGGCGAAATCCTGCTGGGGTTCGTTTCCCAAACAACGACATAACTGGCAGCTCAACTATCATATTACGATGCAGAACAATGTAGTGACGAGTGTTTCCCAAAACCCGTAGTTTCTCGATTGCAGATCCGTCGTTTTAACCACATTAGTTATAACGTAAAATGCCCACAATGATGCTCTAAAAGGGGCGGAGTAACTACTTCTTTAGAGAAGAACCCCATCATTTCTTTGTGCAAATTATATTGTTTTTCACGCACACGTATTTAAAAACAATCCAAAATCAGTTTTGGTAAGAACATGCACTCGCTTTCTATATTAACTAACATATATGTAAATGGCACATACAGGGCCTGTGTTTCCTTTACAAATATTACTGAGAAGATTACAGATTCTATTCTAAAACAAATATTCTAATATCATATATAAATCATATAAATAAATAATAAGGCTATTTATTAAGAAATTGTATAATGATGATGATGATGATTATTATTAATAATAAGTACTCTCAGAAAAAAAGGTACACAATGGTACAAATAATGTTCCTTGAGGAACAGTTTTGTACCTTTGTAAAAAATTGTAGCTTATATGGTACAGAAAAGACCTCTTATGATACTGTTCTGTGCCTTTTATGGTACAAATTAAACAAAGGTACACAATTGTTCTCATATAAAAAGTACAAAAGTGTTCAACAACTCCTGCTTTATTACAGTATCTATGAAAATAAATATGATTGGAAAGGCAAAGTGATTTTTATTAATAATTTCCACATTAAATAAGAATTATCATTTAAAAGTCTGTTTAAAGATACTTATAAACAAAAAAATTTAGTCCTATAATACAATAATACAAAAGTAACTGGTAAAACATAAAACTATAGGTATTGTAAACTAAGCATTTAAGGCATTTTAATAATTGTTTGGTAAGCAGATTTAACACTGTTAAGGTACAAAGTGTCTTGTCACTGTGGTGGAACCTTTCACAAAGTATACAATATTGTATCTGCAGGTTTTTAAAAACAAAGGTACATTTTGGTTTCCCCTGGTATCAAGGTATGCTATGTTTTTTGTTTTCACAAGCTTTGGAGCAATGACTATAAAAACTATACTAGCTTTGGAGACGTAACATAAATTCCGCTCAACTGTTTGTAAAATGACATCAATTTTATAAAGTGCACTGCGACGGGAGCGCAATTTTAAACATGAAGATCACTAAAACTGAATTGTAAAAATACTTTAAAAGCAAATTACACCTAAGAGTGATGACTTTAATGCTTTTAAAAATATATATATTATTCCAAGTTTAAATGTTAGAATGTTCTAAACGAATAGGGCATAGGTGGGATAACTGGGAATAAAACACAGCCAGGAACTGTGTTTCTAACTACAGCTCCAGAGGTGTAGTTGCAAGTGCACAAGTTTGCGACGCAGTTTGCGAATGTTCGTTGAAACGACGGATTTGGGAAACGTCAAATCAATGAACTATGTTTGTTACGACTGAACTTGCAACCTTAGTTGGCTAACGATGCGGAAACGCACCCGTGGATGGCTTCTTATTTATGGAACTCATTACCATAGGATGTGTGGAATATTTAAAAAGCATTATTGTTTTTAAATCGTTCATTTTCCTTCAGCTTAGTCCCTTCATTATTGGGGGTCACCACAGCGGAATGAACCGCCAACTATTCCAGCATATGTTTTGTGCAGCGGATGCCCTTCCAGCTGCAACCCAGTATCAGGAAACACCCATACACACTCATCCACACAGATACACTACGGACAATTTAGTTTATTCAATTCACCTATAGTGCATGTGTTTGGACTGTCGGGGAAACCAGAGCACCTGAAGGAAACCCACACCAACACTGGGAGAACATGCAAACTCTACAAAGAAATGCCAACTGATCCTTAAACTTGAACTAGCGACCTTCTTGCTGTGAGGCGACAGTGTTAACCAATGAGCCACCATGTCCCCCCTGGTAATCATTATGCTTTCAAAATACATTTCCAATGCATCTGTAGCCAGTTGCCGGAGTTTTTACATCGAGGCAACAAAAAAGATTCCTTCTCATTCTGACAGATCACAAAACACTTGAACATGACAATCTCACAACTACAACTTCAGACGAGGGAAGAATCTGACAAGCACCTGAAGGCAAACAAAGAGGAAACAAGACAAACAGAAATACACACATACACTGTATATTAGCCTACTGTATAGCACTCCATACTATAGTGAAGTATGGGGTGGCACGGTGGCTCAGTGGTTAGCACTGTCACCTCACAGCAAGAAGGTTGCCGGTTTGAGCCCCGGCTAGGCCAGTTAGCGTTTCTGTGTGGAGTTTGCATGTTCTCCCCGTGGGTTTCCTCCAGGTGCTTCGGTTTCCCCCACAGTCCAAACACATGCGCTATAGGAGAATTGAATAAACTAAATAGGTCGTAGTGTATGAGTGTTTGTTTGTGTGTGTGTGTGAATGTGAGTGTGTATGGGTGTTTCCCAGTACTGGGTCGCAGCTAGAAGGGCATCCGCTGCGTAAAACATATGCTGGAATAGTTGGCGGTTCATTTCAATGTGATAACCCCTGATAAAAAAGGAACTAAGCTGAAGGAAAATGAATGAATGAATGAAGTACTTGAATTAAGCTATTGTTATGATATAGTTGCTATGATAACACAACAACTATAACAATATAAACAAATGACCAAATACTGGGTCAAAAAAAGTTTTCTACAACTATATTATACAACCACAGTTACTAAAGTAAAGTATATTTATCAGCTCACTACAGTTAATACTACAATGCTGGAGCATTCATAAAGACTTCTAAATATATAATATGCAATATACAATTCAAGTTTATTTGTATAGCGCTATTCACAATAATTACTGTTTCAAAGCAGCTTTATGTACACTAAAAAATCCGGGGTTATTTAAATTAAATTAAATTTAATTAAAATGGTGGGTTGAGGCATTTGGGTAATTTTTGGGGGTTATTTTCAGAGTCATGGGTAGTGCTATGTAACCCAAACTTGGGTTATTTTCTGGTAATAATTGCTAAGACTTGAATCAATGCAACCCTAATTCAATAAACTCAAAAACTAAAATGCAGAGGGTAGCACAATCGCCTCACGGCAAGAAGGTCGCTGGTTCGAGCCTCGGCTGGGTCAGTTGGCATTTCTGTATGGAGTTTGCATGTTCTCCTCGTGTTCGTGAGGGTTTCCTCCGGGTGCTTGGGTTTCCCCCACAAGTCCAAAGACATGTGGTACAGGTGAATTGGGTTGGCTAAATTGTCCGTAGTGTATGAGTGTCAATGAGTGTGTATGGATGTTTCCCAGAGATGGGTTGCAGCTGGAAGGGCATCCGCTGCGTAGAACAAATGCTGGATAAGTTGGCGGTTCATTCCGCTGTGGCGACCCCGGATTAATGGAGGGACTAAGCCGAAGAGAAAATGAATGAATTATTATTATTATTATTATTATTATTATTATTATTAATGTGTTTAAATTTTTTAATATTCAAATGGCCAAATTCAGACTAAGGAAAGTTGAATGCGCTGCCCAGTTTGTTGTTTGCCAAATAAATTACAATAAGCAGTGTTTGATTTGAAACTTTTTTGTAATGATATACAGTGCTCAGCATATATGAGTTCACCCCTCACAAATCTGAATTTAAATTCCTATTAAATTCATGTTTTTAATAGGAAGCTATAAAATATTATATTTGTGCATATACATTAGATTAGTCAGTACTGAAAGCAAATCTGGAACTTATCTAACAGAAGAAATTATGAAAACGGTTCAACAACTAGCACACCCAAATTTATGTTATAGAAAAATATTATATACAAATAAAAGAAGGAAAAATCAAGAGAAGCAAAATTAAATTGTTTTAAAAAAGGACAAATTTAGTTGAAATTTTGTAGTTTGTATTTTTTTGCAATATTTTGCTTGAATTCAATTGTATTATCTTTCTATTTCTAAAGACGTTTGGTGACTAAAATATCATTTTAATAAATATATCTGTTTAATAAATCTGTTTTGTTTAAATGCACCAAGATACATCGCCTATATTCACTGAGAAATGGATAAAAATATTCATTTTCAAAATGTGATGTGTTTAATTATGCTGAGCGCTGTACGGTGTAATACATTTGTATTTTAAAAATAAATATTTGTCATATTTCTTTATTCTAAATATTTAGGATTTAGAATATTTTGGTACATCAAAAAGTGTGATAATGATGAACAGGGCCAGATTAACCAATGGGCATTATGGGCACAGGCCCAGGGGCAACATCATTAAAGAGTGCAACTGAGCTCATAAAGTTCATGGCAGAATATTTCGACGTGATCGATCAACGGTTCGAATCCAGCGTCTAATGAACTCATTCTTCTTTTTTCCCCATTACATATCAGATTGGAAATACATTTATTTTTAATAGAAAGGAATTTTTTTTTTTTAAATGAAGATAATGAAAATATGATATAAAGTCAGAAGTGACTCGTGGGTATTTAATAAGGTTTAGCTTATTTCATATGTCTATAAAACAGCATCTAAATAGTTTAATAGTTTTAAATATTCTATAAACAGTTATTTTCCACCTGGTGCTAAATGTTAATGACATCCTAATATAACTAATTTGTGTTTACAACGGATACCCTTTAAAATATTTATTTTAGTACTGCTTCAGTGAACTTGAAGAAGCATACTAAACAGGGCTCAACAATAAGGACTGCCCAATGGCCCGGGGACAGTGTGAGAGATGCTCTGGACAGTAGACAGAATCGTTACTAGCCCGATCAGCCCAGTGCTGCCTTGTCACTAAATTGTAATTTGCCTGCGACTATTTGTTAATTGCATGCATATACAGTCTTAAAATCAAGAAATAGTTTGTGTTTTCAAGTATTTGAATGCTGCCTTCTCTGTGAAGTCGTAAATACCATATTGCTGTTTTGGGTTCCTCTTATCTGATTGAATGCCATGGACATGAGCATGTTATTTTTTTTCTGTAACCTGGTAAAAACCAACACAGCGAAGAGACAACAACATGACGGCAACATCAGTTTATGAGGCTTAAAGAAAATGTCTGTTTTGTGATGTTCTGCTGTCATTTTTAAGTCAGTCAGGTTTTGTTTTGCAATAAAACACCTGCACATTTTCCTTAACGTTTTTAGAAATTATTTTTGACACATTATTTAAAATATGTGGCTAAGAAATAGCAGTTACCTTTTTTTGACGGGGACAGTGAAAAAGTTTGGCAGGGCAAGTGAAAATCTGAACCACTGGTCCAATCGGGCCAGTAGAAAAAATCCTTAGTGTTGAACCGTGCTAAAAACCATTCATTTTCACTAAGTTTATTTAGGTTTTTTTTCCATCAAAGTGTGCTTTAAATCTTTTTAAAATAAGTAAAATCTCTGTAGACTGTAAATATATGTTCTCATTTTTCTAATTCAACTTTAGGGGTGCGGCCGGGTAGGAGGCCCAACAAGACAATGTGCCCAGGGGCCTTTGGTTTCTTAATCCGGGCCTGATGATGACCGACAAGCTAATCCAGCTAAAAAAGTAGTGCTAAAAATGTAACCTAAAAAGCAGTAGCCTATTCTAATCTCGTAATTAAATAGAAAATTAGGCGAATACCTGCAAAAAGGTCCAGTTTATGAGGAAAAAAGAGCCACCCCCTTCACCAGGCTGGCTACTGGCCTGAATATTACACTAGTATGGTTCAAAACAGGCCCGGCGCTACGGGGGGCCAAGGAGGGCATTGCCCCCTCAGAAAGAGTTTGTGCCCCCCCCAGTTTTCATAAAGGATTATTCACTCAAAACTGAAAATTCTTTCTGTCATTATTAATAACACTCCTGTCATTATAACCTTCAGAACACACATTTAGCAATGTGTTTATTTATAATATAGCAAAATTGTGAATTTAAAGCAATAGTCCAGGGATCTGGTCCCCGCGTCAGGTCAGGGTGCGCCTGTATATAGCCTTTAAAACGCGCACGGGCGGCAGAGGGGCTCTTTAAACTCAGGAGAAAACTGGACTAGTGGATGATGTGAAGGCCAGCAGCCTAATTCATTAGATGTTTTGGTTAACTAATTCTTTAAACACAACTCTCTTGAGCTCTAAAAGTAAAAAAAACGCTGAAGAAATTTGCTGTTAAATTAATTTTAGCAGAAACGCAACTGCCAGTCATTTAGTTTTTCAGTTAGGGGATATAATAAAAATGTTTAGTTGGACACTGTACATTCCCACAGTAGTCTACACTATAATTAATACTTTAATTTATTATAATTACTATTATTAATAATAGCCTATTAAAATTAATCTAAAAACAGGCTAAACCACTGGTTTGGCACTGAAGCCATGATCCGTTTGCAATTATGTAAACGGTATCGTTGCATAACTTTCATAAAATCAGTAATAGTGCATATTATTATTACTATAAAAAAGTATATTATTGCCTTAAGTCAGTAACTTAGGCAGTAATGCAAAGTAATAATAAATAAGTATATAAATAGTATAAATGAAAGGAAAAAGAGGGACCAAAATCAGTCACCAGGTCTAGTGCCCCCCTACGGGATTAAAATGCCCCCTCAGTTATGACATCCTGGCGCCGGGCCTGGTTCAAAAACACCGCAATACTTATTCATATGGATTGAATAACACCTTTGGATAATGACAGACACTTGAAGAAAACTCTATCGCCCCCTTGAGTGCTGAGTTTTATTAGCGCCACTGTTTATGTGCAGTGAATTGACCAAATTGCGTATTTCTGGCCTCATCCTTTCCCTCACGGTAAACAATATAATCAGATTATAGCTGTACAGAGCCAGGAGCTGCGCGCGCGCGCCGTGTTTTGAGGAACTCTTCTATATTTAGCCCCGCATTCACTCATTTTATCTTCCCCATCAGTGATATATCAACATCATTTTCTCTGTGTGATTTATGAGCATTCACAGGAGCTGTGTCATATTAATGTGGGGTTTGATAACTAAGCTCACACACACGCGCGCGCACATATAACACGCACGCGCGCTGAAGGATAAATAGTCCTCTACCGTCCGTCCTCAGCAGCGGGACGTTAATTCTTTCCCGCGTTTATAGAGTCGCTTCTCCTGTGAAATAAATCTGACAAACGGCGGGAAGGTGAGAGCTCTGACCTCATTTGAAGTCACTCAGACACCAGTATGTGCGTGTGTGTGTGTGTGTGTGTGTGTGTTATTGATTGAGACCACTGAGTGGATTTGTATGCTTTATGACGTCCTGATGGCCGATAAATACTCGTCAGTAAGTGTGTTTTTGAATTCTTCTCAACACTAACCACCAGACTATATTAGATTAATGTGTATAATAAGATAGAAGGGTTGCCGTGTGTGTGTGTGTGTGTGTGGTTGGTTATCGCATTAGCTTTATTTAATCAGATCTCACCTGTGTTTCTGCCAGATGGCGGGAAAAACGCTGACTACATAGAGTACCTGAAACACACACACACACGCAGAAAGAGAGCAAGTCTTTGGGCTCTTCTGCCTTAATTAGGTAATTCATCAGTCCATCATTTAAACTAGCTCATAATTACTAAAATCTTTATGACTTGACACAATTGCAATTGGCTTAAACTCTTAATTAGCATAATCTTCAGACAGGACATTGGCTAAAGAGATGATGTAGATATCTCTCTCGCTCTCTCTCTCTCTCTCTCTCTCTCTCTCTCTCTCTCTCTCTCTCTCTCTCGATTCAATTTAATTCAATAGTTGCTTTA
The DNA here is from genome assembly GCA_903798035.1 of Danio albolineatus. NCBI lineage: Eukaryota > Metazoa > Chordata > Actinopteri > Cypriniformes > Danionidae > Danio > Danio albolineatus. The sequence goes on from CAIGQQ010004837.1 coordinate 2,373,497, forward strand.
TTGGCATGACAAATGTTACAAATGTATTGCCAAAGCAGTTATAAAGTTTACATAAAAATAAAAGAACATACATATGTAATAAAAAAAACAGTAAACACAGTAAATAGTAGAAGTAAAAAAAATATATATATAAATAAATAAAATAAAGATATATACATATATTATTATCCAATATATCATATTATTATTCAATATATCATATTATTATTCAATATATCATATTATTATTCAATATATGAAGAGTTTGATTGCAAAACGCGATAAACGCCATTTTTTGACATTTGGATTTTATGTTTGGAAATCACTGTTCAGATGTTCCCTTATCTATGTGTGAACTGCTGCCATTAACACAATTTAAGAATGAACATTTTAGGCCTACTACAAAATGTATTTTTTCACAAAACGCGATATCCACCAGACCAGTTTCTTTAAAAGTGCGATATAACAGTATATAGCATTTAATATTATAGAACAGATATATGCGCGAAGGCAGCATCCCCTGGGAGGAGAGTCACCGCCGACGAAGTGCTCTGAGTTTGCTCATTGATTTAACGATAATATCAAAACAAAAAAACATATGTTTTTAAAAAGAATATTCACTAGGCTAACTAAAAGCATTTGCCATTTAATTGTTTATACTGTAGGCGAGCTGTCAGTCACAGGCTACGTCCGTCTGTCAGTCAGAGAATCAAAGCTTCAGAGTCGAGCAAACCTCATGGATTTTGATGAGGGATTGGAGCCGGTCATTGCAGCTGCATAATAATAATAATAATAATAATAATAATAATAATAATAATAACTTATTATTATTATAACAGTGAAATAATTCATTAAATATGACAGGGCGAGGCGAGCTTGTGTCGGCGGACTCGGTGAAACGGAAACTGCGCCGTCGCGGCTCCACCCGCTCTGATCATACAGGTTTGGTTTTCAGCAGCGGTGTGAAGGAGCCTCCACTCTTTCTGTAACAAGCTACAAGTCGTTTATTTAAATAACTTAATCCTACTTATCTATATTATAACTAATCACAATTAGTCCGAAGCTGTTTAAGGATGGTTGAAACGATAAACATCCTGCAGTTAGTTTGCTCTGACAGCTCAGCCGGTATGTTGTAATTCGACCTTTTCATTCAGGGACTGCCCTGGATTACTGGCACACGCCATAGTCACATTATGTCTATTATGGCATTATGTTTTTGAATGTTATGAATATTTACGATTAATTGATAAATTATTGTTAATTTTCCCACTGATGATCCAAAAGATTTCTTCAAATGCCACAGCGAAGCCTGCTTAAAGCCATTGGTGCCCCAGCAAAAAAAGAGAAAAAGTTCTGTTATATTGTGTACGTTCTGGCCAAAACTAACTCAGAATCTTATTATTAATAATAAATCTTTGTATATACTGTTCCACATAGTTTTTATTAATTTTAATCAATTTAAGATGTTTGACAATGTTAAGATAAATATGTTGCATTTTGGCATGCTTTTTGGCTTATTTATGAACTATTTATGGACATAAAATTCAATAAAGAATATCCTGGATTTGAAGAATATGTGTCCCTGGCCTTCACTGAACTCAAGTCATAGTTTAATGTACAGAAATTGTGAATAAACTTGACTGTTGATGTCTTCAATAATAATGTCAAATAACCAACATTTCTCAAAATGGATATATCTCGTTTTGCAACAAAACTCTTCATATCATATCATATTATTCATTTATATCAATAAAAATAATAATAGATAAGAATAGATAGATCTCTCTCTCTATATATATAACACAATAGTGTGTGTGTGTTGCTGCAGTGACCTTGAAGGTCTGTCTGTGTTGGGCTAAAGTGTGTCCAGCCTCCCATTCTATCCATTACACGCACACAGAGCTAGTGCGCTGCCTACCTAGACAGCTTTTAAGGCTTCATAGGTGTAATTAAAATGCGAGGGCTGTTGCAAAAGGTAGACGGTGACGTCACACTGCCTTCTAAGATGCATTCTTATCAGCAAATTTCAAAGCCGCATTAGATTTATCCCGGCAGGCCCTGAATGCAGTGCTGCGAGCAAGATATACATCAGGGAAATTTACTCTATTCAGCATTTTAAGAATGACTATTCAATAAACAAATTAAAATGTAAAAGATTTGTACTAAGAGTAGACTTAAAAATCTAACAAAAATATAACATGTATTATATTTTATGCATGACATTTTAAACCGTAATAATAGTTCAGTTTTACAATAAATAAATAGCCTTTTTAAGAAGTGGTTATTCTCTATTTTTTTTTTAAGTGATAATTCATAATTTTAATGTATATTTGCTCGAACAAATACAGCCTTTGTGAGCAAAAATGACAAAATAAAATTGCACAGTAAAAATTCAGTACTAGTAGACTTAAAAATCAAACACAAACATCCAATTTATATTATTTTTGTGCATGCTGTGGATTTTTAAAACTGTAATAATATTTCAAGATTTTAGTGTTAAACAGCCTTTGTAATATAATATAATATAATATAATATAATATAATATAATATAAATAAATAAATAAATAAATAAATAAATAAATAAATAAATAAATAAATAAATAAATGAATGAATGAATGAATGAATGAATGAATGAATGAATGAATGAATGAATGAATGAATGAATAATTGCACGGTTAAAAATTCAGTATAGTGACTTAAAAATCAAACAAAAAACAACAAAATAATTTATATTATTTTTTAACATGCAGTGTATTTTTAAAACTAACAATATTTAAATATTTCAGTGTTAAATAGACTTTGTGAGCCTTTGTAATCTAAAAAATAAATAAATAAATAATTGCACGGTTAGAAATTCAGTACTGAGAGTAGACTTAAAAATCAAACAAAAAACAAAACAAAACAATTTATATTATTTTGTGCATGCCGTGTATTTTTAAAACTGTAATAACATTTCAATATTTTAGTATTAAACAGCCTTTGTGAGCCTTTGAAATATAATATAATATAATATAAATAAATAAATAAATAAATAAATAAATAAATAAATAAATAAATAAATAAATAAATAAATAAATAAATAAATAAATAAATAAATAATTGCACGGTTAGAAATTCAGTACTGAGAGCAGACTAAAAACTAAAAAACTAAAAAAAACTATTTATATTATTTTTGTGTATGCCATGTATTTTTAAAACTGTAATGATATTTAAAGATTTTAGTGTTAGACAGCCTTTGTGAGCCTTTGTAATATATATAAATAAATAAATAAATAATTTTATGGTTAGAAATTCAGTACTGAGAGTAGACTATATGGGACGATAAACGCGGTTTGGAAAAGTCATGGTTTTCATACCGCCATACCGTTCCTAAAGTATGGGTAAGACTTTTTGTTTACTTATTTTTTGTTTGTTTTTTTGGGTTTTTTTAGGTGTAAATTGTAAAGAAATCTGTGTTTTTGAAACAAATGAAGACCGCAGAAGTCAATGATTCACTTGAATTAATTAGCCTGACATGTTTACTGCTCCAAAATACTTCAAATGTTTCTCAAAATAAAAAATATTGTGTTCAAATGGGAAAAAGGTTTTGTTTTTTTAGCCAGACATTTAAAAAGAAGATATTTTAGAGCAGTAAACACAATACTATCATACCGTGAAACCGTGATATTTTTATTCAAGGTTATCATACCGGCAGAATCTTATACCGGCCCATGCCTGGAGCAGACTTAAAAATCAAACAAAACTATTTATAATTTTTTTGTGCATGCTGTGGATTTTTAAAACTGCAATAGTATTTCAAGATTTTAGTGTTAAACAACCTTTGTGAGCCTTTGTAATATAATATAATATAAATAAATAAATAAATAAATAAATAAATAATTGCACGGTTAGAAATTCAGTACTGAGAGTAGACTTAAAAAAAACAAAAAACAAAAAAAAACAATTTATTTTATTTTTGTGCATGCCGTGTATTTTTAAAACTGTAATAATATTTCAAGATTTTAGTGTTAGACGGCCTTTGTGAGCCTTTGTAATATAATATAAATAAATAAATAAATAAATAAATAAATAAATAAATAAATAAATAAATAATTTCATGGTTAGAAATTCAGTACTGAGAGTAGACTTACAAATCAAACAAAACAATTTCTCTTATCTTTGTGCATGTTGTGTATATTTAAAACTGTAATAATATTTCAAGATTTTAGTGTTAAACAGCCTTTGTGAGCCTTTGTAATAAAGATAAATAAATAAATAAATAAATAAAATTGCACTGTTAAATATTCAGTAATAAGAGATAGACTTAAAAATCAAACAAAAACATACAATTTTTATATTTTGTTTGTGCATGATGTGTATTTAAAAAGAAAACATTTCAAATTGTATTTCAAATAATATTTCAAAATTGTAGTGCTATACAGCCTTCATGAGCCTTTGTAATAAAAATAAAATTAAAAATAAAATTGCACCGTAAACATCAGAACTAACAGACTTCAAAATCTAACAAAAACACACAATTTCTCTTATTTTTGTGCATGCTGTGTATTTCTATGATTACTATTATAACAGTTCCACTTTTCCTGATGAAATCCAGTGCTCAAATCACAACTCATCATCAGTCAGAACAAGATAGCGGACGCCTGCTGAATATCAACCAGAGCAAACCACACGTACAGTAGAGCAGAGCTGTCAAATGACTGCAAATTACAGGAGCGCTTCGGGCTCAATACAGCTTAATAAAGCAAACGGCATTTACTGTAATGAATCGACAGTAGAAAAACTGAAGAGCAAATAGTGTCTGACAAAAATTACACATCCAACTCCAGTTAATGTTCCTCCTCATTTCTGTTTTCAGCCAACACCTTTCGAATAACACTATCAGGGTGTATATGTGTGTGTGTGTGTGTGTGTGTGTGTGTGTGTGTGTGTGTGTGTGTGTGTGTTAATGGATCTGCTTTTGGCTTCTGGTGATGGATTTGATTGTTATATAGGTTATAGGTTATATAGGTTATAAAGGTTATATGCATACAAGTAGATTTATTATGAGTATAGTATGAGCAGATATATATGTTTATTTTTCCCCCAATTTTTTCAGCACATTTCCAAACATAATAGTTTTAATAACTCATCTCTAATCACTGATTTATTTATCTTTGCCATGATGACAGTAAATAATATTTGACTAGATATTCTTCAAGACACTAGTATTCAGCTTAAAGTGACATTTAAAGGCTTAACTAGGTTAATTAGGTTAACTAGGCAGGTTAGGGTAATCAGGCAAGTTATTGTATAACGAGGGTTTGTTCTTTCACCTAATGGGGAAAAAAATTAACCTAAAGGGGCTAATAATATTGACCTTAAAATTGTTCTTAAAAAATTTAAAACTGCTTTTATTCTAGCCAAAATAAAACAATTAAGACTTTCTCCAGAAGAAAAAATATTAATCAGACACACTGTGAAAATTTCCTTGCTCTGTCAAACATCATTTGTAGAATATTTGAGTGTATATATATTATTATGAGCATAAAATGAGTATACTGAATATATTATTATGAGAATAGTATATATATATAT
>CAIGQQ010004837.1:2409051-2428124 GCA_903798035.1 Danio albolineatus
ATTAAAAACAGCTCGTTCTGCTGCTTAATGTTGCAAACTGATGTTTTATTATTATATTATTCTACATTGTCTGTATAATCATGCAAACACTTGTTTGTAGAGCCAGCGGTTTGACCGTTTTCTGCCGTTTATTATTCCTAGTCATTTCTTACATAGGAGACTGAATCAGAAGTTCTAAAACAATCATGAAAACGAGCGACTTCAGCATTGAAGAATGAGAACAATATCTCACAAATGAAGAGATTTGACCAGATACTCAGTCTGCAGCTGTGTATTATTACACAAATATGTTAGCATACTGTTTACATTTATTGCTTACTTATGTTAACACAGACCTTACAATATATTACTATTATATATTTACTTGCCTTCCATAATATAAAGGCTGCGTGGCTACAGGACCTTCCTAAACCAGCAATGCACGAACATCCTGTAGTCTCCACTGATCCCTGCTTACTAAGTAGCCCCCACGCTTAGTGGCATGGACTGCTGGACTGGCTGGGGTGCACATTTGCTTTTAAAAAGACGAAATCCCCCTCGCTGTGTAATAGAACACCACTAACTTTCCCACTGTGTAAATATTAGTAGGCCTCTGTACTTTTATCTACTTCTTGTGACAGGACAAAGTGATTAATAATATCCCCGTAAGTTACCTCTGGCTCATATCGTCTATCCACATTAACGGTAACAATAGATGGGGCAATATGAGACAATCTGCATCTGATCGTTGCAGGGAGATTTCACTGTACTCCCAGCTCAAACATTTACTGAACTAGCATTATATGCCATTTTTCTAAAATTACAGCTAACTGTACACTATGTAATGACTTTCCCAAACAGCCATCTGATGTACTGTGTCAGCGTACCGGAAGTTGGATGACAAAATGCGTAAAAGAGAAGTACTAATAGTGGGCGGGGCGGAATAAGGTCAATAAAGTAAATTAGACTAAATACATTGCAAAAACAATACAAATGAAGAAATTGTGAATAAATGCTAGAACATAGATCAAGATGACATCTCTATCTCCATTTCTGTGCCTATTCATGTAGCATAAATGCGTGGTTTTACACACACACACATACACACACACACACACCAACTCCAACAAATGTGCAAAAAGCCCATTGGCACGTACATGTGTGTGTGTGTGTGATGCATGAGGGAGCAGTGTTTCAGGGTCACGACTCTGCTTAACCCAAATGGGACCCAACAAATGAGTGTGTGTTGGTTTGCGTGATAGCTCTATATGAGGCTGTTTTTCACTCTTGGAACAACAAAGTAGCTTTTTCTATTTTTTACAGAGACATTTGGACGCTCGCGCTCCTACTGCTTCTGTTTCCACTGACATTTACTTCACCTACATATGAGCCGTGATTCAGCCTCGAACCCTCAGCTCGGCTTGTTCTAGTAAACAAACTCCAGCAGGACGTCCGTGCGTCTCTCTGAGCTTTAAAGGGATAGTTCACCCAAAGAAGTACAATTCTGTCATCATTTACTTGTGCCGAACCGGTCTGAGTTTCTTTCTTCTGTTAGAAAAACAAACAATCATATTTTCGAAAAAAAACTGTAACCATTGACTTTCATAGTGTTTGTTTTTCCTACTCATTCATTCATTCTCCTTCGGCTTAGTCTCTATTTTAGTGGTCGGCACAGCGGAATGAACCGCCAACTATTCTGGCATATGTTTTACGCAGGGGATGCACTTCCAGCCACATTCCAATACCAGGAAACACCTCATTCACACACACATTCATACACTATGGCCAATTTAATTCATTCAATTCACCTATAGCGCATGTGTTTGGACTGTGATGGCAACCCACGCCAACATGGGGAAAACATGCAAACTCCACACAGAAATGCACACTGGCCCAGCCGGGACTCGAACCATTGACCTTCTTGGTGTGAGGGGGCAGTGCTAAATACTGAGTTACTGGGATTTTCCTACTATGGAACTAAATTTTTACAGGTTTTCAGGATAGCAAATATTTTCTGGCCCAGCTCCGGGCCACACAATAACTTTTCCCTTGGCCCAAGTACCGCAAAGAATGACGGTCCTGAAGGGGCCCATAACCGGATTAAAGACAAGGGCCACACATGCGCCATAACCGGCCTGAAGCTCAGCCAATTTATCACCCTTAACTGGGCCAAAACAGGTTTATTACTGGTACTGATTCTCAGCTATAAGTTTATACTTTAACCAGAAACCCTAAAAACTGAGCCATAACCCAGCCTAATGTTACCTAAACAATGTGAACAATCGCTACACTGATCTGGGCCACACAGCTCCCATCCACAACTGGCCCAAATATAGTTTGCCATCATGCATGCAGTGCCATCATTGTCATGCATGGCCCATCCGGCTGACATTATGCATGCCAGTGCCAGCAACTCGCCAGCAGTGCCATAATGAGGCCACATTTGGGCCAAGTCCGTTTGCTATGTTGGATGTGGGCCAAACATGGCCTGGTTTGGCAGAGGTGGCACCGTATTTAAGGCGGCACACAATACTTGTGCCAGATGTAAAATGTAATATTTGGCTCAGATGTTAATAATTAATATATGGGTCACGTAAGGTTTGCCTTTTTTCACCCACTTTTAAAATAAATGTTTATTATTTTCAAATAAAGAAAACAAATTCTACCAATCAGGTCGCTTCGAGAAAAAGCACGCCCATAGCACACCTAAAGCACAATAATTCATGCGTTTATCAATTTCCTTGAAATCATGACACACCAAAATATCTGGCCCAGTTCAGGCCCAGTTATGAGTCTTGGCCCAGGTATGGTCAATGTTTGACCCTTGTCTGGAAGCCAGACTTGGTCCAGTCATGTACAGTAATCCATTGCGGCATGTGGGCCAAGCAAAAGCTGATTGCGTGGGTTAGAGCATGGCCAGTGATATTTTGCTATGTGGGAAGATCATAAAGGTTTGGAACCTCACACATTTTACACCTGCCCTAAATGAACGGTCATGTTAAACCGAAAGTGTCCGTGTTGCACCGTAAATGACAGAACCTGTCTTTGCTTTCACTATCGATTTCGACATGAAGAGCACCTTACTGTTGATATAACAGCTCAAAATGGTCAATTAAAATGACTCATATACGACAACTATAAGCAGAATCACGGAAAATAAACTCTGATCAACAAATGACATGCTTCGTCTACTCACATATGACTATCAGTTTTGGTCCGTTCTAAAATATTTCATTTTAAAATACAGCATCTGTATTTTAAGATGCTGTATCTGGCCCAGCTCCGGGCCACATAGTAACTTATCCCTTGGCCCAAGTACCGCAAAGAATGACAGTCCTAAAGAAGCCCATAACTGGATTAAAGACAGGGCTACACATGGGCCATAACCGGCCTGAATCTCAGCCAATTTATCACCCTTAACTGGCCCTGAACTGGGCCAAAACAGGTTTATTATTGGTACAGATTCTTAGCTATAAGTTTATACTTTAACCAGAAACCCTAAAAACTGAGCAATAACCCAGCCTAATGTGACCTAAACAACGTGAACAATCGCTACACTGATCTGGGCCACACAGCTCCCATTCACAACTGGCCCAAATGTAGTTTGCTGTCATGCATGCAGTGCCATCATTGCCATGCATGGCCCACATCATGCATGCCAAAATATGGTATATAGTATATAGTTAACGGAAATATAGAAATTGCACAATCAAACGTAAAATAGCATGGTTATTATTGTATAAATAATTGTATTTAATAATATATTTATCCTTTAATCTTTAATAATCTAATCTTGCAATGTGACTATTGCGGACACACGCGTTGCGATATCGATGCTCAAACGATATATTGTTCAGTTAGTTTGGAACCACTTGAGGGAGTGTAAACTGAGTAAATGTTCATTTTTTGGGTGAACCATCCCTTTAATGCAAAGCAGCTCCTCATATCGCACACACTTTCACTTATCACAGCCGTGGCTCGACATCTGCCCGACAAGATCTGCTCTGCCTCAGAAGATGAAAGGACAAAACGAAGCGTACTGATCGCAATCTCTTGAACAGAGAACGGCTTGTGGTAATTCCTCACCGGGAGGGTGACAGAGCAGACACATTTTCATACAGACGAGGAGCCAAAGACTGAGGCTTTATTACAGAGAGCTGCCTACATAAGCAACAGTGCTGGGGAGTTACTAATTACATGTAGTGGCGTTACATAGTTTAATTACGAAATAAATGTAACAGTAATTCGTTACAGTTACAAAGAAAAATTGTTATTAATTATCTTCTGAAATTTTTAACTTCTTCTCTGAGGTGACTCTGAGGCTAACTTCTACCCCCCCACTCCCCGGATCCAGCGATAACTGTTTTTGGTTGGTCTGATTCACTTCATGGGTTCAGTCATCAATTTAAAAAAGCAGTCCAATATGAAATGGTGTAAGCCAAAAAATTTATTCTTTGTTTATGGAAAAAAGAGCATCAAAACCACTTTTTAAGTCATGGCTTTCAGAATTCTCTAGCACTTTACGTTTAGAGAGACTAAGACACAATCTTTCTGATAGCATTTCTGGCTTCGAAGCCACCTGGAAACCCTTTTTAAAATATTTGTCAAATGTTCAGCATAACCCTGTCATCTTCTGCAAGATCACCATATTGCTTGTGCCCACTGGCCTAGATGTATATGTGTAACATTGTTGACTCATGTATAATATTGGAGGAACTGATTAATTCCTTACATTTATATAGCGCTTTTCTAGCCCCTCAAAGCGCTTTACACAATAGGGGGATCTCCTTATCCACCACTAGTGTGCAGCATCCACCTGGATGATGCGACGGCAGCCATATTGCGCCAGACCGCACACCACACACCAGCTGATTGGTGGAGAGGAGACAGAGTGATGAAGCCAATTATGATTTGGGGATGGTTAGAAGGCCATGATGGACAGAGGCCAATGGGCAGATCTGGCCAGGATGCCGGGGTTAAACCCCTACTCTTTTTTGAAGAACATCCTGGTTTTTTTAATGACCACAGAGAGTCAGGACCTCAGTTTGACGTCTCATCCGAAAGACGGCGCTCACTGAGCAGTATAGAGTCCCCTGCACTATACTGGGGTGTTAGGACCCACACAAACCGCAGGTTGAGCCCCCTAGTGGCCTCACTAACACCACTTCCGGCAACAACCTAGCTTTCCTATGTGGTTTCCCATTCAGGTACTGACCGGACACAGCCCTGCTAAGCTTCAGTGGGCGACCATGTGAGAGTTGCAGAGAGCTAGCTGCCGGCTGATGTAATAATGGTTTAAATATCTTTTATTTCTGTCTTTTTTGTTTGCTTTTTCTTTTTTGTCTTTATAATTGCCGTTGCTTTTTGTACTGCTCTGTGTTGCTTTAAGAAAATAAAAACATAATATAAAAAAAAAAATTACTTCTGAAAATGTTAAAGATTACAAATGGGTGTGTTATAATAATAATCTGTTGCTTTGCCTGTTTTTGATTTGAACGCTTCTGCTGAGGCTGTTTATTATAACGCTGCTATTCTGATGCTTCTGATTCACCCGCCATGGCGAGTGATTAATGCATTTCATCAAATGTGATTTTATCACATTAACAGTGTTGGGCAGTAGCGTCGCTACAAGTATTTACGTTACTAGCTTAACTACATTTCTCAGTAGCGTGGCGGTAGCGCCGCTACTTTCTAAATCAAACAGCTTTTCAGTAGCGAAGCTGTTTTATTAATCAGGTAGCGTCCACACAAGCTGCATTTACCGATCGCAGATCAATAAGTGACGGCATCGACATTCACAGAGCTGTGAGGCTGGTGTCTAACCGATGAAAGTAAATCTGTGGCTGCGACCAAAACCGCATACTTCCATACTATACAGTACGCTAAAAACAGTATGCGAGCCGAGTAGTATGTCTGAATTCATAGAATTCAAAAATCAGTATGTGAGAAGTACCCGGATGACTTACTACTTCCGGAGAGATTCTGAAGTGCGCATCCCATACGCGCTGCGCTATCCCATGATGCCCCACAAGAGAATTCATGAATGGGAGTGAAGTGGCACAACTGACACAGTTAGGTCATGTGACCATGACAAAATGGCAAATTTAGTACGTCCGAATTCCATTCATACTTCTCACATGCATACTGTACAGTGATGAAAGATTTGCTTGTGCTCCTGTAAGCTCACTCCTGCTCGGTGTAAATGCCTGAGAATGATCTAGTTGAAAATATCCATTAGAAACTTAAAAGTAATCTAAAAGTCATCAGATGTAATCAGTTACTTTACTTTTATAAAGTCATTGAAAAGTTACACTATTAATTACATTATAAATAGGGTCACTTGTAATCTGTAAGCCATTACATTTCCAAAGTAACCTCCCCAACACTGCTTGGCACACTGCTTTTATTGCATGCCGGTGATAGTGGAATCACTCACAGTCACATTCATTTTTACGCAATGTTACTCTCACAGGACGTCCCGCGTCTCTACTATTAGTCTCTACTAGTGCTACCCACTGTGACGCATTTATAATTATATAAATAAATAATGAACACTTAGGCGTAGTGAGTAGCACGATCGCCTCACAGCAAGAAGGTCGGTAGTTCGAGCCTCGGCTGGGTCAGTTGGCATTTCTGTGTGGAGTTTGCATGTTCTCCCCGTGTTGGTGTGGGTTTCCTCCGGGTGCTCCGGTTTCCCCCACAAGTCCAAACTAGTTATATATGGGAAATGGGTAAGCTAAGTTGTCCGTAGTGTATGTGTGTGAATAAGTGTGTATGGATGTTTCCCACTGATGGGTTGCAGCTGGAAGGGCATCTGCTGCGTAAAACATATACTGGATAAGTTGGCGGTTCATTCCGCTGTGGCGTCCCCTGACTAATAAAGAGACTAAGCAGAAAATAAAATGAATGAATGAATAATTGACTACTTTTGTAGTCCAGGGTCACATTTAATCATTGCTCAAACTTGGCCATCACATCACGAACAATCATTGGCAGGTAATCCCAAAATGCACCACAGTGGGAAGAAAAATCCAATAAATATGGTGGACCGAGTTGATGGAATTGTTGATTCTAAATAGATTTCATTAAGCATTGTGAAGAATCAATAGAAAGGAGCTGCACCTGATTAAAAACGGACTACTGATGTTTGTGCGTGTGTGGTACGGAGTTAGTTCAGCAACTAAACGGAGAAGTAAATCCCTTCACTTTAAACCAGCAGTGAATAAAACTTTGAGACGAGGAGGACGAGTATCAGCTATTTTAAGCCTCGGATCATCACGTCTCAATTATAGCAGATGCATAACTCGCTTCATTAAGAGGTTGGTTTAGGGGTTGATTCGTGACTGCGTGGTTGTGGATGTTTCTGTTGTTGAGGACGAAAGTCGTGACAGTACATTTGTGGTTAAGAAAGTAAAGTTCTTAAAGTCGCCATGGCAACCAGCAGAGTCTTCCTAGACATATGTTGTCAGATGATGTCATCAGGGAAAACTTTTTTATAACATTCTCTATAAAGACTGAATGTGTGTGAATGTGTATGATGCACTTAATCAGTTCTGTGTTCTAATTAAGTAATTATAGAGCATTCACATGTCCAACGCAAATTTCTACTCAGCCAATCACATGGCAGCAACTCAATGCATTTAGGCATGTAAACATGATCAAGACGATCTGCTGCAGTTCAAACCGAGCATCAGAATGGGGAAGAAAGGGGATTTAAGTGACTTTGAACGTGGCATGGTTATTGGTGCCAGACGGGCTGGTCTGAGTATTTCAGAAACTGCTGATCTACTGGGATTTTCATGCACAACCATCTCTAGGGTTTACAGAGAATGGTCTGAAAAAGAGAAAGTATCCTGTGAGCGGCAGCTCTGTGGGTGCAAATGCCTTGTTGATGGCAGAGGTCAGAGGAGAATGGCCAGAATGGTTCCAGCTGATAGAAAGGCAACAGTAACTCAAATAACCACTCGCTACAACCGAGGTCTGCAGAAAAGCATCTCTGAACGCACAACACGACCAACCTTGAGGCGGATGGGCTACAGCAGCAGAAGACCACACCGGGTGCTGCTCCTGTCAGCTAAGAAAAGGAAACTGAGGATACAATTCACACAGGCTCACCAACACTGGACAGTAGAAGATTGGAGAAACGTTGCCTGGTCTGATGAGTCTCAATTTCTGCTGCCACATTCAGATGGTCAGGTTAGAACCTAGCCTCAACAACATCAAAGCATGGATCCATCCTCACTTGTATCAATGGTTCAGGCTGATGGTTGTGGTGGTGTAATGGTGTGGGGGATATTTTTTTCTTGGCACACTTTGGGCCCATTAGTACCAACTGAGCATCGTGTCGACGCCACAGCCTACCTGAGTGTTGTTGCTGACAATGTCCATCCCTTTATGACTACAGTGTCCTCATCTTCTGATGACCACTTCTTGCAGGCTAACGCACCATGTCATAAAGCGTGAATCATCTCAGACTGGTTTCCTGAACATACCAATGAGTTCACGGTACTCAAATGGCCTCCACAGTCACCAGACTGTGTGATGCTATCATGTCAATATGGAGCAAAATCTCTGAGGAATATTTCCAGTATCTTGTTGAATCTCTGCCATGAAGGATTAAGGCAGTTCTAAAGGCAAAAAGGGGGTCCAACCCGGTACTAGGTGTACCTAATAAAGTGGCCGGTGAGTGTATGTAAGATGAAGGTTGTTTATTTTTAAAATAAAAAAATAGTTTTAAATAAATTTAAAATAAAAGTTGATATAGTGTAAAATGTAATCAATTCCTGTGCTCTAAAGCTGTATTTTCAGCACAATTAACTTTAGACTAATATGATGATTTGATGATCAAAAACATTTTGTGCTGTTATCAGTTTGCAGCTTCATAATTTTGTCTATTCAACCATTTTCCTTTGGCTTAGTGCCTTTATTTATCTGGGGTCGCCACAGCGGAATGAACCGCCAACTTATCCAGCATATGTTTTACACAGCAGATACCCTTCCAGCTGCAACCCAGTACTGGGAATCATTTATATTGTACACACTCATTCACATTCATTCATTCATTCATTCATTTTCTTGTCGGCTTAGTCCCTTTATTAATCCAGGTTTGGCACAGCGGAATGATCCGCCAACTTATCCATTTGTTTTACGCAGCGGATGCCCTTCCAGCCACAACCCATCTCTGGGAAACATCCATACACACTCATTCACAAACATACACTACGGACAATTTAGCCTACCCAATTCACCTGTACCACATGTCTTTGGACTTGTGTGGGAAACCGGAGCACCCGGAGGAAACCCACGCAACCACGGGGAGAACATGCAAACTCCACACAGAAATGCCAACTGACCCAGCTGAGGATTGAACCAGCGACCTTCTTGCTGTGAGGCAAACGTGCTACTCACTACTCCACCGTGGTGCGTCATTCACACTACGGCCAATTTAGTTTATTCAATTCCCCAGTAGCACATGTGTTTGGGCTGTGGAGGAAACCGGAGCACCCAGAAAAAAACCACGCCAACACAGGGGGCATGTGTAAACTCCACAAATAAATGACAACTGGCCCAGCCGGGACTCGAACCGGTGACCTTTTCGCTGAGAGGCTACAGTGCTAACCACTGAACCACCGTGTCACCCTAATAGTGTCTAAATACATTTAATTAAGTGTTATTTTTATTATTTTAATATTATTGTAAACTTATACAGTTTAAAGTAATACATGCAATTTACTTTTCATTTTAAATATAATAAAAATTTATTTAAGAATCGAAGAAATTATGTTAACAAGGTGGAAATAAAGGGTCCTAGAATTGTAAAAAATAATTATAAAAATAAAGAGTTGCATTGTGAGATATAAATAATTTAGAGGAACTACATTATTTAGTATAAAAATATAATTGGTTTAACAGTAGTATTTACATCATTTACTACACTACCTGACAAAAGTCTTGTCGGCTATCCAAGTTTTAGGAACAGCAAATAATAACTGGACTTCTAGTTGATCCTTTGGTATCAGAAGTGGCTCATATGAAAGGCAAAGGCCTCTACATTACGCTTATTTTACCACAATAACATATGATCATGCATTGATATTTAATGATTTAATGAGGACAGTAAGGTCTGACTCTGCTTAGACAAAAGTCTCATCACTGAACAGAAATAATGTCCAGTATAGAATATAAAGTCATGCTGCAGTGGAGAAAGAATGAATATTGTGCATGACTCCCATGACCTTGAAGGACTGCATCCACACATCTCTTTAATGACTCCAATAACGCATTGATAAAGTCATCTGAAATGGCGAAGAAAGCGTTCCTGCAGGACTCCCAGAGTTCATCAAGATTCTTTGGATTCATCTTCAACGCCTCCTCCTTCATCTTACCCCAGACATGCTCAAAAATGTTCATGTCTGGTGACTGGGCTGGCCAATCCTGGAGCACCTTCTCTGCTTTCAGGAGCTTTGATGTGGAGGCTGAAGTATGAGGAGCGCTATCCTGCTGGAGAATTTGCCCTCTCCTGGGGTTTGTAATGTAATGGGCAGCACAAATGTCTTGTAACCCCAAACCACGATGTTTCCTTTACCAAACTTGACTGATTTCTGTGAGAATCTTGAGTCCATGCAGGTTCCAGTAGGTCTTCTGCAGTATTTGTGATGATTGGGATGCAGTTCAACAGATGATTCATCAGAAAAATCGACCTTCTGCCACTTTTACAAATGATCAACTAGAAGTCAAGTTATTATTTGTTGCTCTTATTACTGAGATCGACGACAAGACTATTGTCAGGTAGTGTACGTTATATTTTTTTATCAGTGTACACAAAGTCGAACTATTCGTAAATGACGAATAAAATAAAATAAAATAGTGTATTTTGCAGTAGTTTGCAGGTTGTACGCGTGTCTATTCTGATGGTGTGACTCGATTTTGAAACAGACTTCATTTGAAGTGTCACTGAATAATTTAATACTGATTTACGACACGTCTCAACACACACACACATACAATGATCTGATTGATTGATTGTTTGGTAGTGTGTATTAGTGTCTATCTCCACTCTCAGTCCAAGTCATTAATTACTACAATCAGCTGGATAATTGAGACTATCACACACACTTTCTCTCACCAGTGTGTTTGTGTGTGTGTGTGTTTGTGCTCAACATATGCTCACAGTGAGAAGTCTTCGAAAGCTTCACTTCCTCAGTTACTAAGCAACTTAGTAAAAGCGCGACAGCAGGGACTTTATCGAGATTTCAGCGCTGCAAACACACACACACACACACACACACACACACACACGACTTTCAGCTGCTCGCCCGTTTGATGAAAAATGCAAGAAAACGGCAGAAGAAGGAGCATATATACTGCATTAGAGCAGAGAGACTCTCTTTAGTCATGCAACTTTGAGCATTAATATATAACTACTGCACACGAGAATATTCCTGTTTGAATCTGTGTGTGTGTGTGTTTCTGGAGGAGACGCTGACCTGCTATATTCAGCCAATCAGATCCTGTCGTTTGGCATAAAAGAGTTCTGATTGGTAAACTGGTTCACTTGGAGTATATTAAAAGATTTGTAGTCAGTGATATAATCTGTTTGATTTCACATTTATAGCTGAAGGCAAAATTATTACAATTAATATTTGTTTTTTCTTCCTGGTGCTGTTTTTTCAACACATTTTTAATCAAGAAACTTTTAAAGAGCCCCTATTATACATTAAAAAGGGTCATATTTTGGTTTTGGGGGTCTCCAACAGCAGGCTGATCTGCATGCATGGTCAAAAAACACTTTCATTGTCTTATAATATGCATTTATTTTTACCTCATTATCCCAGCAACTCCTATATGAATCGTCAGCGCTCAGCGCGAGAGAATGCCCATTACGTCATAGTGAATGCGTGAGCATACCTGCAAACACTCCCGTTTTTCCCAGGAGTAGCCTGTTTTTTAGACCCATCTAACGGCACCCTCCCGATTAGTTATTTCTCCTGGAAAACCACCCCCCAGTCCTCGGCATTTTGGTAGGGTCTGTGAAACCCCCGGGTCGCCAACATTGGTATAGGATCTGATCGCAGTACCCGAAACATGCTCCACAGTAGTTAGTAACATCACAGTACCCGGTTCTCAAAAGTGCTATTCAGACACCTCAATCTCCCTGATCTCCCAGCATATTGCTCTATTCTTAACCAGAAGTAAAAACAGTGACACACATTCAGTATTAATGCACACAGCGGCAAAAGCTGAACCATTATGAAACATCACTCCCGCACGTGTGTAGGAACAGCCCATGGTGGCCATAGCAACGACAAACAGCAGAGGAACATGAGATCACAAACGCATTTTAATCCGTAAACAAAGCAACACGCGGCACGTTTTCAAAACACAATTAAACTCATAATTTGCAAGCTAGAGAAAACAATGAGGCAACAGTTTGAATTGCACATACATTGAAACGGAGGAAGAAGGAAAGGTTGGATAGAGGCTGCAGGTCAGATTCACCGTCAGGCCACCGGGAAATGTCCCGGTGCTCCCTATGGCCAGTCCGCCCCTGCATACATCAATAGTCTTTTCTGATCCTTCCTTTAACAAACGGCAAACGAATCTTCCGATGTAAGCGTGTAGATTTCAGAAGCATTTCTCAGAGGGAACACAGCACAAGGCTGGGCTATAATGCTGAGGCATTTCTGCAGAAATAAACCTCAACCACTGACTCCTCACAGCTTCATCTTTAGTTAGGAAAAAGAGCACTACTTTTCCCTCACACTTCAGAGCACAGCGTCCACATAACATGATTTAACCAGAATGCGATACAGTGCTTGTCGTCCTTCACTTTTTCTTCTTGCCTGTGTGCGGGGCCGGGGGTTTCAACTTACACTTGTTTGTGCTCGCAACTAGTGGGCGGGGCTTATGTTTCGCGTTGACGTCAAGCTGAAACGACTAAAGACTCGTATAACAACAATTCATTTGAAGAACGATGAGTCGACTCTTTTATAGATGAATCACTAGTTTTAAACAGCGCACTTTCAGATTTAAGTGTTAGCTGGACATTTCACTTCCCTTAGAGCTGTGTTACACACTACATGAAGATCGTTTACAAAAACCCATAATAGGGGCTCTTTAATAATTAATTTCTAATAGCTGATTTATTTTTGCCATGATAACAGTACATGATATTTTACTAGATATTTTGCCAGATTCTAATCAGCTTAAAGCAGAGATGCCCAAACTAGGGCCCGCGGGCCAAAGTTAGCCCACAGTAACTTTTGATTTGGCCCTCCATCCTATCTGAGAATAGAGGGAGAATAATGGGAAATTTTGGGGG
Source organism: Danio albolineatus (assembly GCA_903798035.1). NCBI lineage: Eukaryota > Metazoa > Chordata > Actinopteri > Cypriniformes > Danionidae > Danio > Danio albolineatus. The sequence goes on from CAIGQQ010004837.1 coordinate 2,422,352, forward strand.
GACTGCCTTTAACCCTTTAGCCAGCACCCCGACGCGGACGCACTGAGGCGCTGTTTTTGCACGTCAGTGTGATAATATTGATATTAAATTCAAAACAAATACTCAAGAGATGTGTGGCTTTTGACCTATTACTTTTCTGTGTTGCTTCAGGACTAATTTCATTTATTTGTGAATGAAATAGTAAAATGTTTAGTGTGGTGCATTTTTTCTACATTACTTAAGCATCTATAACTTTTTTTCATTTTAGAATTATAAACTCTAGATGATGGATAATAAAGCCCAAAGTGTCTTCTTTCCAACGATACATGAACTGTGAATGTAGACCAAATCATTCAGCAAATGTTGCTGTTTTAGTTTAGGATGGTCAGTTTTGAGAAAGTGCCTCTGACGGTGAGGGAAAGAAACCAATATAGCCTTGGAAAACTTTTTACAAAAATCTCATTTTGCATGCTATCTTCATCACATTTGACATATAAACTCATGAGACACTTGGCTTTCAAGTCATGGAAAAACAAATATTGAATACTATACATTTTTTTTCTCATGACTTCATAATGTATAACTTGTTATATTTAATGCATGTTTATGCATTAATGCATAATTATCATGTAACTTGCCCTTTTACCACAGTAAAGCCGAAGTGTCATTTTTCCAATGATACCTAGTTTGTGTTTATAGATTACTGGTGTCAGGAACTATTACCATTTAAAGTCAGGTACTGTAGGTGTAAATCCCCAAAAGTGAGTGCTGGGTAACAGGTTAACCGAGATTGTCATTTCTAATTTAACATAACTTTTGTTTTTTAACTGGTGAGCTACAAAAAAAAGCAAACTGAAATTAAATGTTCCAATTAAATTTTGTAAATGAATCAGATTTTAAAATAAATAAACAAATACAGCCACTTAATGGACTGAAGACATCAGCAAGTGAATCAAAGCAGTGTTTTTTAGTGTTATCAATGGGATTGTTCATGTTTTTTTGTTTTTTTTACTGTAACACATTCATTCATTCTAAAATATACAAAAATATATAACTATTAATACAATTAAAGTATTTTAAATGTAATACATTATAGTATTAATTAAATTATATAATGAATTATAATAATAAATTGGGAAATTACATGGAAAACTTTACAGTTTGGTATATTTATCTCCGGCCCACCACCCTCAATCAAGTTAAGTTTTTGAAGAAGAAGAAGTTTGGGCACCCCTGGGTTAAAGTGACATTTAAAGGCTTAACTGGGTTAATAGGTTTAATTCGGCAAAATTGGACAAAACAGTGGTTTGTTGTAGCGAATCGAAAAATATGTATTTGTTTCGAGGGGCTAATAATATTGACCTTAAAATGTAAAACAATAAATAGATAAAACTGCTTTTATTCGAATCAAACTTAAAAATATATATATATTATAGGAAATACTGTGCAAAAATATATAATACATAAAAAATTAAACAAACAAATAATTAAGAAAAGAAATAAAATTAGTCAAATTTAATAAAAAAAATTAATTCAAATAAATAAATTTACTGGTGGTTCATTGGGCTGTGGCGACCCCAGATTAATAAAGGGACTAAGCCGAAAAAACAAATGAGGTCACACTTTACGATCAGGTTCATTAGTTAATGTTAATTAATGCATTTACTAACATGAACAAAAATGAACGATACATTTACTACAGTATCTGGTCATGTTAGTTAACATTAGTTATTGAGAATACAGTTGTTCACCGTTAGTTCATGTTAACTCACGGTGCATTAACTAATAACACGCATGGGCTTGGATGTTAGGGGGGACAATCGAACTTGGGTACGGTCCAGGCAATTGAAGTGTGAAAGCACCCTTAATGTGATGTGACTACTTCTGGATTACATTTAGAGGTCACACTTTACAACAAGGCTTTCTGAAAACTAAACATTCATTATTGCATTTATTAACATAACACTTGTACTAGAATTTATTAATCATGGCTCAGCATTTACTAATGCATTATTCATTTTAACATTGATTCTAACATAACATATTCATGCTTGTTATCATTAGTTAATGTGCTGTGAATTTACATGAATTAACGATGAACAACTGTGTTATTATTAACTAGCATGAATAAATATGAGTAAATGAGCCTCAACAGCTTTTTTTTTTTTAAATTCCAATGATGGAGGAGATACTGACCTGCTATATTCAGCCAATCAGATCCTATAATTTGGCCTAAGAGTTCTGATTGGTGAACTGGTTAACTTAGGGCGCTTTCACATCTGTGGTTCGGTTCAGTTGGTCTGGACCAAGGGCAACAAATGATACATAGTAGCCTTTTTCTGCTGTTTTGGGTCCTTTTCAAACCACACTGATTGCTTTGGTCCAAACCAGTAGAAAAGAACCAAAATGCAGTCATGTGACAAAATCCACATCACTCATTGGCCAGATGTTATTGAACGTATTTCCTAAACTGCTTTTCGATTGGTCAGAATTGACATGTGGGAAAATGCCAATTGAACTCCCGCAAGTAATCAAACCGGCAGACACTAAATGTCGCTGCACTGGCTGATTGTATCCCTGGTTATAGTATACTATATAGTTTTATACATCACTTTAGACAAACTATACATTTCAAGAATGAAGCACAGCTGCGGCTGGAAAACAATGTTTTAATGCATTGCGGTCAGTGAAGGTGTTATTATTTTGTAAGGCGTGAATTAATTTAGCTAAACTGCGACATGGTCATCTTCCGGAAATATTACCAACGATCCATCAGGGAATGTTCTTCCCCCCATCTCTCTCCCTCTCTCTCTTTCTCTCTCTCTCTCTCTCTTTCCCTCTCTTTAAAACTGTTGGTAAAGCGATGTCAACAAAGATTTTTCCTCCAAATCCCACAAGATGGGACAGCGCGTCGGACTACGGCAGCTGGATTAGTTCAAAAGGGCGCAGTCAGGGGCGCCGCTAAGGGGGGGAAAGTTAGGACGATTCTAAGGGCACATGCACCCTAGGGGCCCACAGAGATCTGCTTTATAATTAATAACAGTACTATAATGTAATATAAATTATGAATGTATCTCTAAATTACAAGTAAAACAATTTAATAGAAATAAAAATAAAAATACGGCTTATATCTGCCCCTCGTGTCCGTCTCATCTGTCACTGTCAAATTGCACCCCCCCTCCTTTCGCTGTATGGTTCAGTCCGTCAGTAGCGGGAAGAGAGTTGAGTGCGATCGTCAGGTAAACTGTCAAAGCAGCAGCAATGTTATCGAGGTTAACATCAGCTGCGTCCCAAATCGCATACTTGTGCACTATTCTACGCCCTTTTGTAGTGTAAATAGTGTAAGTAGTGCGTTCACACTGAAAACTCTACAAATAGTAAGTGCACTTTAATTACCCGGATGATGCACTCATTCCACCGGTAATATGAAGTGTGTAATGATGGACACTTCACACACTTAACTACCGCAGCTTTGCGCACGTAGCGGAAGGGGCGGAGCTATCGGGCGCACATGTTGGATAACTTTTTTATTTTGGATTGTAAGAGCAGTATTCTCCTGTGAGAGTGATTATAGCGCCTCCTGATGGTGAATGCGTTTACACTCATGCCAGGTAGGCTATTATTTGGTATTTTGGTCATTTATTTCATTAGCTGCATCCCAAATAACACGCTATACACTAAATCAATATGACACAAAATTATGCTACAATGAGACCCATAAATAAGAAATGTTCTTTTGTTTAAACTGACCATTACTTAAATGGCAAAACCCTGGCCTTCTTGCCAGCAAAATCCGCAATCAAAAAAATTAAACAAATTTATATTAACAGAGTGCAAAATCCAGCACACTGCAAACCAAATAAACAAAACATAAATACATTTGAAACGGTCTGTTGATTAACCTGACAGTAACTTAAATTCCAAGTGCCAAACGCCTGGCCTTCTTGCTTGCAAAATCCTCAACCAAAGTGTATTGCACATTGTATGAGACACTATTGCAGTACAGTCATTTAAATAGTGACACACTGGTGTTTTGTGTGTTTAGAAATCAAAATTTTTCAGTGAATATTTGATTACTGTTCCTGTTTTGTGCTACATTTACATTTGAACAATAAATCATCTGCTAGCTACAGTCATGGCTGTTCTCCTACTAAATACTGATAAGTAGTGGACAAAATCAATAATAAACTGCATACATCAGTATAACTACATTGCAGACAAAGGGTTGGTAGTAGGGGGCCCATCCTCATATTTTTTCATGGGGCCCAAAATTGCTAGCGGCGCCTCTGGGCGCAGTACTTTTTGCGGTTGGGTCTGTTTTAGTTCGGATCATGTTCTCACACACAAACTAACCGCTCCAGGGTTAGTTTGAAAGCATATCGAGACCACCTCTTCAAGAAGGTCTCTTTAGGACACTTTTTTGATCCGCTTTTGCTGCGCACTCGAGTGCGATTGCTACATTCACACCTGCCCAAACAAACCACACCAAGAGGGAAAACCAACTCTAGTGCGATTTAACCGAACTACTGAAAATAAGGCAGGTGTGAAAGCACCCTTAGAGTAGCTATAGACTTTACTTTAAACTGGTTAAAACAAGTAAATAGCTCATAAATGATGGCAGAATTATAATATTTGGGTGAACTATCCCTGTAAAAGTCTACCTGGGTATAATATCAGTATATTCTTGAAGGGTGTGTTTGATACGGTCTCAGGAGAAGAGCAGAAAGAGGAAAAACAACACACCATAAATGTGTTTTCCTGCTTCGGAGTTCCCAGAATGCTGCTCTCTGCCATAATCAAACACCAACAATCTTCATAACTCAGTCAAGCAAGCACACGAAGACAAAATACCACCCTTTGGTCAGCATGAATTATTAATAACGCTGGTTTTCACACATCAGGAGAGGGAGGGATCTGATTGGATGACGGGAGGAACAAACAGAAAAGGCCGCAGGAAACTGTGCTTTCTTTAAGACCGCTCTTTCATCACGGAGGTGCTTTAATTGAGTCCTCCGATAGATTTTAGACAATTATCAAAGTTTATAATCCATCAGGACACAAATGAGAACGTTTGTCTCCACTTTGCCAGAGAGTGGAGTGTAGTGAGAGCTTTTAGAATTACAAAAGATCCACAATCCTTGCAAATCATTTATAGAAGGGTTCATATAGAATATAGTTCATACAGTATTCTTAGAATCAAGAGGGTTTTTTTATCTTTTCCCCTCAGGTTTGTGAGAAAAAAATGGTCTGAATTAATGATAGAGACAATACCAAAAAAAATTGATATATGTGAACATACATTCAGTCAATCATTTTCTTTTCGGCTTAGTCCCTTTATTAATCCAGTTGAACCACCAACTTATTCAGCATATGTTTTTATGCAGCGGATGCCTTTCCAGCTGCAACCCATCTCTGGGAAACAGCCATACAAACTCATTCACACTCATACACTATGGACAATTTAGCCTACCCAATTCACCTGTACAGCATGTCTTTGGACTTGTGGGGGAAATCGGAGCACCTGGAGGAAACCCACGCCAACACGGGGAGAACATGCAAACTCCACACAGAAACGCCAACAGACTCAGCCAAGGCTCAAACCAGTGACCTTCTTGCTGTGAGGCGATCGTGCTACCCGCTATGCCACCATGGCACCCATGAACATACATTTTAATGCAAATTTATTAGCCTTCTCATGAGATTTTTTGTAGACACTTTAATAGTTTTAATAACTACTATCTAGGCCAGAGGTGTCCAAAGTTTTTTGGCCGAGGGCCAGATGCAAAAAACAACA
>CAIGQQ010004837.1:2459700-2481329 GCA_903798035.1 Danio albolineatus
TACAAACTTATTTTAAAGTAACTTAAGTAATTTTAAAGTAACTTATGTCATTTTAAAGTAACTTATGAACTTATTTTAAAGTAACTTACATAATTTTAAAGTACCTTATGAACTTATTTTAAAGTAACCTAAGTAATTTTAAAGTAACTTACAAACTTATTTTAAAGTAACTTACATAATTGTAAAGTAACTTATGAACTTATTTTAAAGTAACTTAAGTAATTTTATAGTAACTTATGAACTTATTTTAAAGTAACTTATGTCATTTTAAAGTAACTTATGAAATTATTTTAAAGTCACTTTCTGTTCAATATTCACGCACACGTTATATTATGAGCTTAAGAAGTTCGTTATTTCAAATATCGCGAGCGTACACTCTATTAGACAGCCTCGTAAACAACAAGAAACACAGCAGATTCTGCTCTTCTTCTTGACTTTGTGGCTGTTCATCAAGATAACGACAAGCTTTGTTTGAGCTCGGGTCGCCCATGGCTTGTTATTATATGTATATATTATTGTGATGTAATGTTTCAGTTGTGTATTTAAAAATGGCACTTTATTTGTTCGATTGCAGGAAGCAAGAAGGTCGCTGGTTCGAGTCCTGGCTGGGCCACTGTGTGGAGTTTGCATATTCTCCCCCTGTTGGAGTGGGTTTCCTCCGGGTGCAAAACTCAAAAAGTCTCTCTCTCTCTTTCACCTTCGTCTTTAATACTTTAAAAATCAAGCGCTTACTAAGAAAGCTTACAAAGGATGCTCCGATCAATGGAGTCTGGAGGGACGTATCGGATCCCGGTGTCAGAGAAAAAAGAGATTCAATTTATTGATTAGATCAAACGTAACAAGAGCTATTGCATCAGTTTCACACAATTTCATGAGAAACTCGACACACAATAGCTCTCCTCCGGCTTTTCCCAGAAGGAAAACGCTATCGCTCAGAGGCTGCTATTGTCAATCTCAGGAGAGCCGCAGATCCCATTTATGTTTCATTAGAAGTAAACTTTGTCTCAGATGTTTCTCCTGAAATTCCTTTGCTGTCAGAATAGAGAGAATATTTATCACAGAGTATGAGCGTGTGACTGTGACATGCAGCGCGGCTCAGATCTTTGGAGTTTGTGAGATGTGAATGAGAAATGCTTGAGATCTGAACAGTGTGATACAGAGATCAACTTTAGAGGAGATTATACTCTTATTAGGATAAAAAACAAAACAAATGTTAGTAAAAAATGGTTATTTAATCTCTTTCTAGGAAAAAAAATTAAAGATTTGTGGAGTCACTTGTAAATGAATACATTTTATGTTAACTTATTCCGCAATACAACTAATTATTAAAATATATATACACTCACCGGCCACTTTATTAGGTACACCTTACTAGTACCGGGTTGGACCCTCTTTTACCTTCTGAACTGCCTTAATCCTTTGTGGCAGAGATTCAACAAGGTACCAGAAATATTCCTCAGAGATTTTGCTCCATATTGACATGATAGCATCATGCAGTTGTGCAGATTTGTCGGCTGCAAATCCATGATGTGAATCTCTCATTCCACCACATCCCAAAGGTGCTCTGTTGGATTGGGATCTGGTGACTGTGGAGGCCATTTGAGTACAGTGAACTCATTGTCATGTTCAAGAAACCAGTCTGAGATGATTCGTGCTTTACAACATGGTACGTTATCCTGCTGGAAGTAGCCATCAGAAGATGGAGACACTGTGGTCATAAAGGCCCAAAGTTTGCCAAGAAAATATCCCCCACACCATTCCACCACCACCACCAGCCTGAACCGTTGATACAAGGCATGATGGATCCATGCTTTCATATTGTTGACACCAAATTCTGACCCGACCATTCGAATGTGGCAGCAGAAATGGAGACTCATCAGACCAGGGAACGTTTCTCCAATCTTCTATTGTCCAGTGTTGGTGAGCCTGTGTGAATTGTAGCCTCAGTTTCCTGTTCTTAGCTGACAGGAGCAGCACTCTTTGTGGTCTTCTGCTGCTGTAGCCCATCCGGCTCAAGGTTGGCCGTGTTGTGTGTTCAGAGATGCTCTTCTGCAGACCTCGGTTGTAGCGAGTGCTTATTTGAGTTACTGTTGCCTTTCTATCAGCTGGAACCAGTCTGGCCATTCTCCTCTGACCTATGGCATCAACAAGGCGTTTGTGCCCACAGAACTGCTGCTTACTGGATATTTCCTCTTTTTCAGACCATTCTCTGTAAACCCTAGAGATGGTTGTGCGTGAAAATCCCAGTAGATCAGCAGTTTCTGAAATACTCAGACCAGCCTGTCTGGCACCAACAACCATGACACGTTCAAAGTCACTTAAATACCCTTTTTTTCCTCATTCTGATGCTCGGTTTGAACTTCAGCAGATCGTCTTGACCATGTCTACATGCCTAAATGCGTTGAGTTGCTGCCATGTGATTGGCTGATAAGAAATGTGCTAAATAAGATTAAAAAAATTGTCGCTGTGGCGACCCCACATAAATAATGGGACTTAGGTGAAAAGAAAATGAATGAATGAATGAAAGGTGTTAAGCACCAGAAGTGGCCCATTATAAATATAAATAGGGATTATAAATAGCAAAATTTAGGGGGTTTTATTTTAACGTTTTTTAAAGCATGATGGTAAAAGACGAGCGCAGTTATGAATGCATTAAAAAATGTGCTTGTTTGTTGTAGAAATGTATAATAATGACAAAAAATACTAATTTGTGCATCTCCTGACTTCCGTGTGCAGCCATGTATTAAGGGAAATTTTCTTACTCCTTGGTTTCAAGTGTGGTCATGGAAAATCTCTGTTTCAAGGGGTATCTAGCCCTTCCCCTTAGCCCTACGCCTTCAAGCTGAAGAGAATAGGGACACCCCTACACTTTCACGTGAATGCACAAAATAAGGGGTAGTGGTAAGGGGAAGGGCTAAGGGGGAGAATTGGGATTGGGCAAAAAAAATTTGAATGCTATTGCTAATTTGGCTATTGTTGTTATTGTACTTTTTTTTTACAAGAGAGGCTAGAAAAATCATAAATCACTACATTATTATTATTATTATGTTTATGTTTATTATTTAATATGTGCTAATGCTGCTCACATGACATTTTTGTAGAGAAATGGTTGTTGATGAATGCCTCAGCAGGCAGGTTTTCCCGCTTGTCCAGTGTTATGATGCGCAGACTGACAGCGGCTCTGTGTTTGTGTGTATTCAGCTCATGTGGAGGCACACAGGCCGCTGGAAGGCGAACGCGCAGCATCTGGATGCTCATCTGCTACTTAATGACATGCTAATGGCGCTAACGTGCTGCTCGCTGTGGCACGAGTGTGTGTGTGAGTGTGTGGATATATCAATAAACCCTCACGGCCTGAAGTGCTCTACAGCTGAGCTCCTGCACAGTTCAGCCTAGTACATCTGTAAAGTCCCCATGTTCTTCCCTGATCCTCATTCAGCCTTACACTACTGGGACACATCCCTGTGTGCTGGAGGATATTTTGGTGAAACGTCAGAATTAGAAAGGTATGTGTGCATTAATTAAGTTTGATACGACTGAACACCGATCACTAGCATTCACTTTTAAGTACCTGATCATTTGAATCAGAGAGTTGTTAACTGGAGATTCACTCTGACCAGTTCATTTGAATCAGTGAGTCATTGGCTGGTGATTCAGTCTGACCAGTTCATTTGAATCAGTGAGTCATTGGCTGGTGATTCAGTCTGACCAGATCATTTGAATCAGTTAGTCATTGGCTGGTGATTCAGTCTGACCAGTTCATTTGAATCAGTGAGTCATTGGCTGGTGATTCAGTCTGACCAGATCATTTGAATCAGTGAGTCATTGGCTGGAGATTCAGTCTGACCGGTTCATTTGAATCGGTGAGTCATAACTGGAAATTCAGTCTAACCAGATCCTTCGTATCAGTGAGTCATTGACTGGAAATTCACTCTGACCATATAATCGGAATCAGTGAGTTGCTAACTGAAGATTCACTACGAATAGGTCCTTTGAATCAGTGAGTCGTTAACTGGAGATTCCCTGACCAGATCATTCGAATCAGTGAGTCATTAACTAGAGATTCTCTGACCAGATCATTTGAATCAGTGAGGTGTTAACTGGAGATTCCCTCTGACCAGATCATTAGAATCCGTGAGTCATTGACTGGAAATTCACTCTGACCATATAATCTGAATCAGTGAGTTGTTAACAGAAGGTTCGCTACGAATAGGTCATTTGAATCAGTGAGTCGTCAACTGGAGATTCTCTGACCAGATCATTTGAATCAGTGAGTCATTACCTGAAGATTCTCTGACTAGATGATGGAGTTAATGGAGATTAACTCTGACCAGATCATTTAAATCAGTGAGTCGTTAACTGCAAATTCACTCTGACCAGATCATCTGAATCAGTGAGTCGTTAACTGGAGAGTTACTCTGACTAGATGATTTGAATCAGTGAGTCTTTGGCTGGAGATTCAGTCTGACCGGTTCATTTGAATCAGTGAGTCGTTAACTGGAAATTCAGTCTAACCAGAGCCTTTAAATCAGTGAGTCGTTAACTGGAGATCCACTCTGACCAGATCATTAGAATCAGTGAGTCATCGACTGGAGATTCACTCTGAATATATAATCTGAATCAGTGAGCTGCTAACTGCAGATTAACTCCGAATAGATCATTTGAATCAGTAAATCATTATCTGGAGATTCACTTGGACCAGATCATTTGAATCACAGAGTCAATAACTGATGATTCATTTTGGTCAGATCTTTTGAATTAATAAGTCGTTAGCTGGAATATCACTCTAACCAGATCATTTGAATCAGTGACTCGTTAACTGGAATTTCACTCTGACTAGATGATTTCAATGAGTGAGTCATTATCTGGAGATTTGTTCGGACCAGTTCATTTGAATCAGTGAGTCGTTAACTAGAGATTCGTTCTAACCAGATCATTTCAATCAGTGAGTTATTAACTGAAGATTCACTTTGACCAGATCATTTGAATCAGTGAGTTGTTAACTGGAGATTCACTCTGACCAGATCATTTGAATCAGTGAGTCATTAACTAGAGATTCACTCTGACCAGATCATTTGAATCAGTGAGTCATTAACTGGAGATTCACTCTGACCAGATCATTTGAATCAGTGAGTCATTAACTGGAGATTCACTCTGACTAGATAATTTGAATCAGTGAGTCATTAACTTGAGATTCACTCTGACTGGAAAACACTGTAAATCAACCGTTTAAAGTCAAGTTTCTTGGCTTTCCAAGTATCCTAAATAAACCCATTTTTCGGGATTAAAAGTTCAACCGGCCACGTATAGAACCCTAATCTATACAGAAACCCCAAGGACACCTGTTTAAGAATCAAGTTTAAAACCAGAGTCTCTCTAAAGTTCAGCACCACGGACAGCAACACCCTCCAAAACCACAGAAGCTCCTTCACCGCTCGCTGTGGAAGATTAAATCAGCCATTCTCCATACTCTAGTCATCTTCCTAACCGTTTGAGAGACGAGTTTGATTGGTTTACGTCTCTTAAGAAACCCAGGGAGCCTCAGAATCCGTCTGTCAGCGCCACCGGAGGCCGTAAGCATTATGAATGGCCAATAACACACAGCTGCGGCCAAAATGTCACGAAGCTGTGAAACGGCAACTCGTATATTAACCGCAGACTATATAAATAAATGAGGGGAAGAAAAGCAGTTTTTTAGAGAGGTGAAGGCTAAGGAGAAACTGATCCCGGCTGCTGTGGAATGAAAAAGACTGATGGATTTATACTCTATCAGGTAGAGAGATTTCATCACCTGCAACAAGCACAAACACTGTTTTATTCTGTGCTTTTATTGTGATGTGTTTACACCGCGTGAACTGTTCTGCCTTCTGCTGATGTTGCTCTGTGTCTGTGCTTGTAAAGTTTGCTGTTGTGTTCGGCACTGTATGAATTATACATTACTGTATTATACTGCACTCATTTTAAAAACTATAACTTTCATCATGTGGAAACATCAAAAAACAAAAGGGAGTGTATAACAATATATTAATTCAACACATTTTAAAACATAATAGTTTTAATAACTCATCTCTAATAACTGATTTCTTTTATCTTTGCCATGGTGACAGCACAGAATATTAGACTAGATATTGTTCAAGATACTAGAATTCAGCTTAAAGTGACATTAAAAGGCTTGACTAGGTAAGTTAGTGCAATATAAAATACAATATAAAATACAATATAAAATACAGCAAGCGGCCACTTTATTAGGGACACCTTACTTTTACTAGGTTGGACCCACTTTTGACTTCAGAACTGCCTTAATCCTTCATAGCATAGATTCAACAAGGTACTGGAATTATTCCTTAGAGATTTTGGTCCATATTGACTTGATAGCATCATGCAGTTGCTGCAGATTTGTCGATTTGCTGCACATCCATGATGTGAATCTCCCGTTCCATCACATCCCAAAGGTGCTCTATTGGATTGAATCTGGTGACTGTGGAGGCCATTTTAGTACAGTTAACTTATTGTCATGTTCAAGAAACCAGTCTGAGATGATTCACGCTTTATGACATGGTGCGTTATCCTGCTGGAAGTAGCCATCAGAATATGGGGACACTGTGGCCATAAAGGGATGGACATGGTCAGCAACAATACTCAGGTAGGCTGTGGTGCTGACATGATGCTCAATTGGTACTAATGGGCCCAAAGTGTGCCAAGAAAATATCCCCCACACCATTACTCCACCACCACCAGTCTGAACCTGTTGATTCAAGGCAGGACGGATCCATGCTTTTATGTTTTTGACGCCAAATTCTGACCCGACCATCTGAATGTGGCAGCAGAAATGGAGACTCATCAGAACAGGCAACATTTCTCCAATCTTCTATTGTCCAGTGTTGGTGAGCCTGTGTGAATTGTAGCCTCAGTTTCCTGTTCTTAGCTGACAGGAGCAGCACTCTTTGTGGTCTTCTGCTGCTGTAGCCCATCCGCTTCAAGGTTGGACGTGTTGTGTGTTCAGAGATGCTCTTCTGCAGACCTCGGTTGTAGCGAGTGCTTATTTGAGTTACTGTTGCCTTTCTATCAGCTGGAACCAGTCTGGCCATTCTCCTCTGACGTCTGGCATCAACCAGGCATTTGCGCCCACAGAACTGCTGCTTACTGGATATTTCCTCTTTTTCAGACCATTCTCTGTAAACATTAGAGATGGTTGTGCGTGAAAATCCCAGTAGATCAGCAGTTTCTAAAATACTCAGATCAGCCCGTCTGGCAACAACAACCACGCCACGCTCAAAGTCACTTAATTGCCCTTTGTTCCCCATTCTGATGCTGTGTTTAAACTGCAGCAGATCATCTTCACCATGTCTACATGCCTAAATGCATTGAGTAGCTGCCATGTGATTGGCCGATTAGAAATTTGCGTTAACGTGCAGTTGGACAGGTGTACCTAATGAAGTGGCCAGTGAGTGTTTATATTGCTTAAGGGGGATAATAATATTGACCTTAAAATAGCTTTTAAAAACTGTAAAACTGCTTTATTCTAGGTGAAATAAAAACAAATAAGATTTTCTCCAGAAGAAAAAAAATATAAGAAATACTGTGAAAATTTCTTTGCTCGGTTAAACACCATTAGGCAAATATTTGAAAAAGAAAAAAAAAGATTCACAGGAGGGTTAACGATTTTGACTTCAACTGTTTGTGAGTGTGGATGGATGGCTGCTGCTGTGATGCAGGCGAGATCAGACAGGCGCGGAGAACAGAAGGAGAGAGCAGCAGAGCTCAATAAAGCCCAGAGGAGCGCGTTTGTGTGTCTGTAATGAACGCACGCGAGTCCGCAGGGCCGCTCAGAAACACACACGCGGTCTTGCGTTCAGAAACACAGACGCGGGGGCTCTGGGCACGTCTGTACAACTTGAGCTGTTATTAATTTGACATGCGTCTCAAAAACATCGAAAGGGTCAAAGGCGAACATCAAGTGCATGTTTATATACAGCTGAAGTCAGAATTATACAGCCTCTTGTGATTTTTCTTTTTCAAATATTTCCCAAATTATGTTTAACAGGGACACCATGGTGGCGTAGTGAGTAGCACATTCGCCTCACAGCAAGAAGGTCGCTGGTTCAAGCCTCGGCTGTGTCAGTTGCCATTTCTGTGTGGAGTTTGCATGTTCTCCCCATGGTTGTGTGGGTTTCCTCTGGGTGCTCCGGTTTCCCCCACAAGTCCAAAGATGTGGTACAGGTGAATTGGGTAAGCTAAATTGTCCGTAGTGTATGAGTGTGAATGAGTGTGTATGGATGTTTCCCAGAGATGGGTTGCAGCTGGAAGGGCATCCGCTGCGTAATACATATGCTGGATAAGTTGGCGGTTCATTCCGCTGTGACGACCCCAGATTAATAAAGGGACTAAGCCAACAAGAAAATGAATGAATGACTGTTTAACAGATTCATGAATTTTTCACAGTATTTCCTATAATATTTTTTCTTCTGGTGAAAGTCTGATTTGTTTCATTTCGGCTAGAAAAAGTTAACCATTTTAAGGTTAATATTATTAGTCCCCTTCATCAATATTTGTTTTGGATTGTCTATAGAACAAACCACTGTTATACGATGACTTGCCTAATAATATTAATTCCTTACATTTATATAGCGCTTTTCTAGACACTCAAAGCGCTTTACACACAATGGGGGGACCTGAACATTTCATATCAAACATGCTTATTCCGAATATATGTGAAAGCCACATGTCCGATGTTATTTTCAAGAGTTCACACTTAGCTGATGATTGATTATAAAGCTTGTTTGGCATGCTGTCCCGGAAGAGAGCTCATAAGATCCTCGAGCCCGGGGCTCCCTCCCGTTTGCAAGGCAAGAGGGGAGTTTGAGCTCAGGTAGATCTGGAGAACTCCCCTGCTGTAGTAGCTAATGAACAGATAGTGATTGCTATGAAGAGAACTACTTACTAGGAGCATGTCTATGGAGTTGATTTGGATTAGTCAATTAACTTATGTTGCATGTTTTTGGACGGTAGGAGGAAACCAGGGAATCCGGGGTAAACCCACGTGAGCATGGGGAGAACGTGTAAACTCCACACAGAAACGTCAGCTGGCTTGGTAAGGACTAGAACCAGTGACGTTCTTGCTGTGAGGCAAAAGTGCTAACCACTGGGCCACCGTGCCACCCATCTAGGAAAGGAGGAGGAGTACGGGCGAGGGGATGCTTCAAAACGAAGATGGCTGTGATATGGAACTTAGGGTATTTATAGTGGCTTAGGAATCGTCTGATTGGTGAATCATAAATTGGACTGCAAGCAAATATCACCACGTGATCCTCTCGAAATTACTTCACTTAGAGAGCAGGCGTGAGGTTCAGCTGTGTGCTGTTCATTTTTCTGTCTGATACAGGCAGCTAACACTGCTAACTACTACTCTGACGGACAGTGTTTACACAACGCAAAAGCGCACGATTTTAGGAGCGTGACGTAGAGCCAATCCGCGAATCACAGCACATTATGTTAGCTGACCAATCAGAGTCTCTTAAGTGCAGGCCTTTCAGAGGAAGCAGGAAATATGTCAGTCGTTTTCATGTTAGCTGAATTGCTGTATATAATGAAAGTGAGATATATGAAAAAATAACGTGAAGCACACACTGCTTTGCATCTTATAAACACAACCAAGCCTTAAAAATACACTGTGGATTATGCCTGTAAATCAAGTGTGTTTAATTAAGAGAGATACGTGCAAAGTATAGACTGATTTCACGCGGCTGTCATTTTAAACAGCGAAAATCGAGGCTGCGGTGGGAAGAAATCTGGAAGTATCACCTGAGTCACACAGGAATGTTGTGTACCTGGCTGTATATCTTATCAGCGAAGAGAAAGTGACACAAATTTATACTTTCACCGCTGTCCGAGTGACCCGAAGGCCCGTTCTGAATGAATAGTGAAAATAAAAAGGGATATCAGATCTCATTTTCAGCCAAGTTAAGGGAAACGGCACTAGTTAGCTAACGTTTTCTTTCCCAAACACACGTTTTAGATGCCACTAATCAAACTCAAGTTAATGAACTGCTTCTTTGACTATATTAGACTCGTCATGATACAAAGTTTCGGTACTGAAATGTTAAAAAACGTCCATTTCCCATTAACATTTAAGGCACTGTTGATGGTGTTCTTAAACACGCTGATTAGCTGTTGTGTTCACCAGTGCTCAACAGAAATGACTGTGAATGGCTGTGACGATTGTCATCAGTTCACCGCACTTCACTGATGTTTACCGAGTGCAAACACAGACCAACGATCCGCTTGATGATCTTCATGGCTTTAAAACGCTCCAGTGTCTGTGCGTTTGTTTCCATTCAGTGAAGAGCGGTTAAATGATGACCTTCACGGCCAATCACAGTCATTTCTGTTGAGCACCGGTGAACTCTATAGCAAATCAGCTGTTTAAGAACGTGCTCAGCGGTGCTTATATGTTAGGGTGAAATTTACGTTTTTAAAACTTCAGTAGCAGGACAACACCATTACAGACAACACAGGGGTGTGCTACAGAGGACTGCAGTGTTTTATCTCTCACTGGGTTACATAGGCTGAAGCAGGGACGCCCCCACGGTGTTTACTGTACCTGCTGCCATGAACTGAAGTCTAGGAGGACACTTAAGCGTATTACTCTTAAAGTGACGTTGTTTGATGCCTAATATGCTTTTAATTGTTTAAATTAAACTTAACAGAATGATATTAAACTGATGTTTACACCATTTCTGCATTTTGAAATCACAGCAACAGCTGGAGGTTTGTAGTACACAGCATGTTGTTGCAATGTTTACAGTGCTGATCCCATACTTCCGGGTTTCTTCCCACCGCAGCCTTGCTTTCATATTTTAAAATGGCGACCGCGTTAAAAAAGCGTGTGTAGATCAGTGTGGCATGAGCATTGGGATTGCGCAACGCCACAGTAAAGTCATGAGGACACTACACTTTCAGTGAAAACTGTCTTTCGAATGAGACATTAAATTGAGGCCCTGAGTCTCTGTGGTCATAAAAAAATCCCAGGATGCAGTTTCAGAGAAAAAGAGTAGGGTGTGTCCTCAGCATCCCTGCCAAATCTGCCGATTGGCCTCTGTCCATCATGGCCTCCTAACCTTTCTCATATATACTAATTGGCTTCATCACTCTGTGTCCTCTCCATCAATAAACTGGTTTGTGATCAAGTCATGGAGGTGGATGCTGCACACTTGTGTTAATTGAGGAGATTTTGCTCTCCAAACAGCTGAGAAAAGTGTTGTGTAAATGAAACTAATTTTGTGGACTCTCATATATGATTTTCTCTCTATCATCTTACTGTAAATACATGCCTGAGTATATATTTTTGCAAAGTGTAAAATACATTGCTCCAGATGCATTTTGTTGCACATTACAGATTTCAAATCCACTAGAGGGCGCTATCAACTTTATTCATTCATTCATTCATTCATTTTCTTGTCGGCTTAGTCCCTTTATTAATCTGAGGTCGCCACAGTGGAATGAACCGCCAACTTATCCAGCATTTGTTTTACGCAGTGGATGCCCTTCCAGCTGCAACCCATCTCTGGGAAGCATCCATGAATTCTCATTCACACACATACACTACGGACAATTTAGCTTACCCAATTCGCCTGTACCGCATGTCTTTGGACTGTGGGGGAAACCGGAGCACCCGGAGGAAACCCACGCCAACACGGGGAGAACATGCAAACTCCACACAGAAATGCCAACTGACCCAGCCGAGGCTCAAACCAGCGACCTTCTTGCTGTGAGGTGACAGCACTACCTACTGCGCCACCGAGTCGCGAAATTAAAATTAATAATAATAACAAAAAATACTAATTTGTACACACTCTTTACCGTGTGCAGCCATTCTGTCGTTGTAGCTGGTGTATTCTGGGAAATTTGTTTACCCCTTGGTTTTGAGTGTGGTCCTGAAAAATCTCCATTTCAAGGGGGATCTAGCCCTTCCCCTTAGCCTTTCTTCACGTTCACGTTCACGTGAAGGGGTAGGGGTGTCCCAGTTCTCTTTAGTTTGAAGGCGTAGGGCTAAGGGGAACTGGGATTGGGCTGAAGTCATTATAGACCATTTGAAGGTTGTCATGTCATTGGTCCATGAACATTTGCTGCTTGTTGTCAAACTATTTCATAACTGTAACAAGAGGCAATTCAATCATATCTTAATGTTAAAACAGCTTCAATAACATTATTATCAATATGTGGACATTTTTTAATTCTCTGAAGCTATATAAAATAAAAATGTCAAACAGGAAATAGTTTAGCCATTGTTATTGTTTACATCCCTCAAAATGGTCTAAGGCTGCAATTTTATCCATTCATTTATTTTGATTTTTGTTCACGTTCTTGTGCGCATGAGTTTAATATGTTAACCAATCAGAGCTGACGCAGCACACTGGCAATTACAGCTAAGCTGAGTGGGAGAATGATGTTAACCAATCAGAGCTCACTCCGCGCACATGACGAAGTTGAGCAGGAGAACCGAATAGGTGGTTTTTAAGACAATTTATTACAGTTTTGTTTATCAAGCAGTGAGTGCTACTGTGTACAGTATGTGTTTAACTAGAGTTGAGGTTAGTTAATCTTCATTTATTTTATGTTGTCTGTTTTCAAGACAATTTTACTAGTTTAATTTATTAAACTTAATACTATGTTATTTCATTGTGAAAAGTTTTGTTCTTCACTTCTTGTGCACTGAATACATGTAGAATGTGTGTATGTAGCGCGTTTGAAAAAGCAAAAACAGTTGGCAAAATCACAAATAAAATCGCAATCGCAATATTCGTTACAAAAATCGCAATATGATTATTTTGTCCATATTGCACAGCTGATATATATATATATATATATTATGTGTGTATATATATGTATATACATATATGTATATGTATATATATATATGTATATATATGTATATATATATATATATACACACACACAGTTGAAGTCGCCCCCCTTTGAATTTTTTTTTATTTATTTTTTTATATTTCCCAAATGATGTTTAACAGAGTAAGGACATTTTCACAGTGTGTCTGATAATATTTTTTCTTATACAGAAAGTCTTATTTGTTTTGTTTCAGCTAGAATAAAAGCAGTTTTTGATTTTTTTAAGAACCATTTTAAGGTCAAAATTATTAGCCCCTTTAAGCTATTTTTTCCCGATTATCTACAGAACAAATCATCAATATACAATAAATTGCCTAATGAGTAATTACCCTAACCTGCCTAGTTAACCTAATTAAGCCTTTAAATGTCACTTATGTCATGCTGTATGGAAGTGTCTCGAAAAATATCTAGTCAAATATTATTTACTTTCATCATGGCAACGATAGAATAAATAAGTAATTAGAAATGAGTTATTAAAACTATTATGTTTAGAAATATGTTGAAAACAATCTGCTCTCCGTTATACAGAAATTCTGGAAAAAAAAGAAACGGGGGGCTAATAATTCAGGGGTACTAATAATTCTGACTCCAACTGTGTATATATATATATATTTATATTACATTCATTTATTTTCTACCGCTTTTCCGGGGCCGGGTCGCGGGGGCAGCAGTCTTAGAAGAGAACCCCAGACTTCCCTCGCCCCAGACACTTCCTCCAGCTCCTCTGGGGGGATCCTGAGGCGTTCCCAGGCCAGCCGAGAGACATAGCCCCTCCAGCGTGTCCTGGGTTTTCCCCGATGCCTCCTCCTGGTCGGACATGCCTGGAACACCTCCCTAGGTAGGCGTCCTGGAGGCATCCGAAACAGATGCCTGAGCCACCTCAGCTGACTTCTCTTGATGTGGAGGAGCAGCGGCTCTACTCCGAACTCCTCCCGGGTGACAGAGCTCCTCATCCCATCTATAAGCGTGCGCCCTGCCACCCTGCGAAGAAAACTCATTTTGGCCGCTTGTATCCGAGATCTTGTTCTTTAAGTCATAACCCAGAGCTCATGACTATAGGTGAGAGTAGGAATGTAGATTGACCGATAAATCGAAAGCCTTGTCTTTCGGCTCAGCTCCTTCTTTACCACAACAAACCGATACATCGACCGCATTACTGCTGCCGCCGCACCAATCCGCCTGTCAATCTCACGTTCCATCCTTCCCTCACTCGTGAACAAAACCCCAAGATACTTGAACTCCTCCACCTGGGGTAAGGACTTTCCTCCAACCTGGAGATGGCAGACCACCTTTTTCCGGTGGAGCACCATGGCCTCGGACTTGGAGGTGCTGATTCTCATCCCAGCCGCGTCACACTCGGCAGCAAACCACCCCAGTGCATGCTGACTATATATACATATATATTACATATATATTAAAATACATATATATTAAAAACTTTAAATCGTTTAAGATTTATGACCGCTAAAAGCGTCATAACAGTCTTTGTAAAGAGGTCCAAGGATCCAAAGTTAGTGTCGTCGCTAGGGCGTTGCTACGACGTTTATTTAATGAGCAAACCGTCATTTTTTTCTGTGGTGTTCTGGTCTTGTTTCAGGTCTTATTCAGCGGTCGTTTCAAGGGATTTTATTTCATTTTATTCACGTTTTATCATCTGAGGTGTGTAACCGCTGCGTATTGTCCGTTATTAAAGTCGGGTGCTGTAGGGAATCATCGCGTCCGTAACAAAACCGTTCCAGGATCAGTTACACGCTGAAGTTCAGCGGGAATCGCTAGGTTTTGTTCAAATATGGCATAAAATCACACGAGGAGCAGTAACACCAGTAACGTTACTTGCCTTAGCAAACACAGCTAAAACAGCGAAGACCTCAGAGGCAAAGAGCGCAGAGTGAGCGCGCGCATTTCTCTCTCTCTCCCTCTCTCCATCTCTCTCTCTTTCTCTCCCGCGCGTTCGTTCATCCGGACAGATTCTTCTTCTTCTTCTTCTCTCTCCAGTGGATACTGCGGGGAACACACGGATTGCCTCTAGGATGGATTGCTGAAACTCCCTTTTCTTTGCGAGATTATCCATTTATTTCTTTTCATTTCCTTCCCGTCACACTCTCTCGTCTCCATCCATCCATCCATCCCATCCATGAGTCCGGACGGGTTCTGACTCGGACAGAATGCGGATCCTGGTGTTGATTCCGCTGCTGTGGGGACTCGGCGAAGGGGCTTTTCCCAGCAGTGTCCAAATCGGTGAGTTTACACTTCTAACACGGCATATGCTACTTCATTAATCCCGGCAGGAATATTGCGGTGCAACAGATCTACAGTACACGGCGAATGTTAATAAATAACACACGCTGAGAAGTAGCTAAGACAAATGCAGAGAAATGTAGGATGTTTACAATCATACCAACCTTGAATGGTGAAATGTATGTATGTGGAATTGGGGTTTTACTCTTAAACAGACCCTAAATGGAGCACAAATGCGTTTTGCTGTTGTTTACAATCTGTAAACTCCAATGAGACATCAAAAAAAGACTTTGGAGTGAAGTGAAAATCTCAAATTGATTAATGAATGTTCTTAAAATTGGGGTAATTGATAAACAAGTCTTCAGGTTTCCCTAAAAGTGATGAAATATGCTGCTTTTATCATAAAAAATTGAATGATTGTACAATGACATGTTATTAGGATCTCTTAGTTGAGTTGTGTTGGTGTGTGTGTGTGTGTGGTCATTATGGTGAAAGTGCATGTTGAGTGCGCTTTTGTACCTTTCCTCACCGGTTCAAGGCATCACTGCAGTATTTTATCTTGTCTTTCTAATTATGCCATGACCTCTTGCTATCAAAGTTTCCAGATCTCAGCTCAATGTTTGATTAATATCATCAAACCATTATGCATGCCCGCCCACCCCCCCTCTCTCTCTCTCTTTCTTCAAGCACAAACACTCAGTTCCCTCTCTTTTTGCAGGATGTGTCTTGTGTATGTGTGTGTGTGTGTTCAGTCACTGCATTGCTCATTGAGATGGAGAGTCTCACGCCATAATGAGATGCGGCCGCTGACTTGTGCGCCTTTGACAGCACTGCTGATAAAGTTAATACGTTAAATACAGACACACACACACACACACACACACTGGCAGAGCAGGATGCACACTGATGCAAGCAATGCCTAATGACATTTACATAGCGCTGCAATGCAAATGCACAAAGCTTGTTTTGTTCATGGCAAATAAAAGCACGTTATGGGATCACGAAACTGCAGCTCAGCCAAAACGTCCATCAGAAAAGAAGAGGGGATAATTAGAGAGAGGATGTGATGATGAAACAGAACGTGACACCGGCCCTGCCAAGTGCAGACGCTCGTGCTCTGGTGACACCAACAACAAATGTGATCTTCCACACAGATAATCTCCGTGATTAAAGGGACAGTTCACTCACAATAGAGCGGTTAACTCACCCTCCTGCAGTTCCAGAGGACTGCGTTTGATCTGCGGAGCACAAAATCAGATGTTCAGCAGAATGTTCACACTGCTCAGTTTAGCAAATAAGTAATTATTTTTATATTTACTTCCCTAGATTAGTGGAGGGAAGATTTTTACAAAACATTTCTTCACATAATAGATTTAATAACTAATTTCTAATAACTGATTTTTTTATCGTTGCCATGATGACAGTACATAATATTTGACCAGATATTTTTTAGGTGAAATTTAAAGGCTTAACTTGGTTAATTAGGCAAGTTAGGGTAATTACGCTAGTCATTGTACAACAGTGGTTTGTTCTTTAGCCAATCAAAAAAATATTGGCTAATGGGGCTAATAATATTGGCCTTAAAATGTTTTTTTTTTAATGCTTTTATTCCAGTCGAAATATAACAAGACTTTCTCCAGAAGAAAAAATATTATTGGAAATACTGCAAAAAAGTCCTTAATCCATTTTAAGAGTTCCCACTTAGATATGCTTGGCGTTAATAGTAGGGATGGGTATCGTTAAGGTTTTAACGGTACTACTACTTTTATCGATACCACTTATCGGTTCGGTACTTTAACGGTTCTCTTATCGGTACTTTTTGTATTTTTTTAATGAAAAGTAAAAAAAACACAAACAAATTGAACAGATTTAAGAACACTTTGTTTTATTCTTACATTTTTAATGTAAAAAAAAAAAATTGTAAAACATTTATTCATTTTCTTTTCGGCTTAGTCCCTTTAATTGTTAACCAAATAAATATATATATTTTTTCGTGTAAAAGAATGTTTAACGTTTTGAAGGAAAGTGACTTTTAACCATTCTTCTGGAGAAAAAAATCAACATGTTTGACTTTTCTGGCTGAAGTCGGTACTAGGGCTGTGCAATATGGACAAAATAATCATATTGCGATATTTGGAACGAATATTGCGATTGCGATTTTATACACATTCTACATGTATTCAGTGCACAAGAAATGCATAACAAAACATTTCACAGTGAAATAACACAGTATTAAGTTTAATAAATTAAACTGTAGTAAAATTGTCTTTAAAACAGACAACATAAAATAAATAAAGATGAACTAACCTCAGTTAAACTAGTTAAACACATACTGTACACAGCAGCACTCACTGCTTGATAAACAAAACTGTAATAAATTGTCTTAAAAACAGACAACATGAAGAAATAAAGATGAAATAACCTCAATTCCAGTCATAACAATAAATAAAAACTAACATAAATCAAAACCACCTATTTGGTTCTCCCGCTCAACTTCTTCGTGCGCGGAGTGAGCTCTGATTGGTTAACATCTTTCTCCAACTCAGCTTAGCTGTAATTGCCCGGTGTGCTGCGTCAGCTCTGATTGGTTAACATGTTAAAATCATGCGCACAAGAACGTGAGCAAAAATCAAAGTAAATTAATAGATAAAATTGCAGCCTTCGCGATTTAGAAATTGCATTGGCTTAAATTGCGATTGGGATTAATTACACAGCCCTAGTCAGGACCTTACTTGGTTTATTGTGCGCCCTGCAGTTCAAATACCCTCTTTGAGCTGCAAAATGCAGTATGAGACAATGTTTATGATTTTTCATTAACGCATCATGAGTTAACTGTGTTTTGGGAGTTAACTGTGTTTTAATACAGTTTTGAAGCATCTTTCAATGTAAAAATAAGCTTATATAGTTTCTTAAAAAGCATAGTTTACTATTCATAGGCTATATTTGTGAATACAACTCACGTAAAGTTTTTTTTAATATTCAAGATTTAGGCTACTGCAGAAAAAAATATACTGTTTTCATTGTAACCGAATGTGTTTGGTTATTTATCTATTAATGTTATACTAATTTAGGTGCTTAGCTGCTGGCATAACAATGTGGACATACGTTACTGTTGTTAGCTAAGCAGTCAAAAACTTTTCAGTACTTTTAATTGCAGTCAATGCACTTTTGAAAGATATGTTCACTTAGCCAGATTGCTAGCGTTTCCGCTTATACAAGAAAACTATTTTTTGCGTTTTTTACATCGGGCATTATCACTGTCCACTCGGGAAAACACACTCCGTAAGCTTATGAGCTGGGTGTGCCCGCTAGTCTGTGTTGCGAAATCGCAAGCTATGTGTGTGTGCGAATAGCCGAGAACTGCGAAGGCCTTTATATTGATGCTCACCGGAAACACGAGCATTTCTCATGTGAGATGAATATCAAATAAGGCAAATTAGAAAAGGTTGGCAAGTTAAAATTATGATAATCTAAGCAATAATTCTCCAGTACAGATAGCATAACTGTTAACGTCTGAGCTTATTGATACTTATGTCTTTTAGAATTTAGCACCGATACCGATAAAGTACAGAGTTTCGGTACCCATCCCTAGTTAGTAGTAAGTTTGCCATGCTCTCCTGGGAGAGAACCCTACGCTCGGAGATATTTCAGCCCGGTCAATAACTATATAAGGGGATCTGAGATCAGGTAGGTCTCGAGAGCTCCACTTAGAAAAGGGAGGAAAAGGAGGAGATGGGGTGGAAGGAGGGATTCTTCCAAAACTAAGAGCAATAGGGGAAAAATGATCCATTTATAGTGCACTCAAAAAAATGATGACTGCTGCTTGTTCAAACTAACCATTTACAATGAGCTGAAACTACACAATTCTTGTAATTTCTTTGGCTAATTTCTTTGTTTTATGTTCAGTCCGCTTAAATTTGTAAACCATTATGTTAACTTAAGCGTTTAGGGTAACGCTTTCTTTTACAACCCGCAAAGTACCGTGTAAGTACAGTGAAATAACGGTGTACTTTTCTGTACATATAGTATAAGTATAATGAACGTACATGTAGGTATAAGGGAACAAACTGTAATGCTTGGGTAATAATGGGGTAACAACCAGATATGTAACACGCAAAGTATCGCGTAAGTATATTGATGTTACAGTGTACTTTTCTATAAAGTGCAAAGGAACAAACGGGTAATGTTTGGGTAATAAGGGGGTAACAACCAGATATGTAATGCTTGGGTAATAAGGGGGTTACAACCAGATATGCAAAGATATGGACCAACTGTAGCATTACAGTGAAACTATAGCTAATGTTTTTATAGAAAAATGTAGTGTGCAATTTGGCCTACAATCAATTAAAAATGCTGATGTAGTTTTCTCTGTTCTTACTGTATAAACACTTGTGCGTTGAAATCCAATTTTTCCCTCCTTGATCCCTGTAGTTATAGGGTAAATACAGCATTTGCGGGTTGTAAATTAAAGTGAAGCATTGTTTCCTCCTTGTTCCCTGTAGTTAAAGGGTAAACCTTTTTATTTAAAAGGGTAAACCTTTTATTTACTAAACACCCCATATAAAACCCAAGCATTGAATAAGGGTACTATTATTAATGTACTTATGCAGGGGTTTGCAGGTTGCATTAGGTTGTTACCACCCTTGCATCATCCTTTATATGTATACAATATTTAAAGAAAAGTACACCGTAAATGCAATATTGCAATATTGTGTGTTGAATATCTTATTGTTACCCCCTTATAAAGCATTTATAAACATTATGGTTTGTTCCTTTGCACTTTATAGAAAAGTACACTGTAAAATCAATATACTTACACGATACTTTGCGTGTTACATATCTGGTTGTTACCCCCTTATTACCCAAACATTACCAGTTTGTTCCCTTATACCTACACGTACGTTTATTATACTTATACTATACATACAGAAAAGTACACCGTTATTTCACTGTACTTACGCGGTACTTTGTGGGTCGTAAAAGAAAGCGTTACCGCGTTTTGTGTTGTGACAACATGACGGAATTGTGTTGGTCCAACTATCTGGTTAGGGGATTTGTAGTTTCCAGCTTGCTTTTTGTGGGATTGAATTAAGAGAATTAAAATAATGACAATAAAAGTAATCTTAGGTGTTGAAAGTGAATAGAAAGACTTGATAGAGTTTAATCTTCATTTTAGTCTGAAGATTTAGAAGATTTTCATATAATGTTTTGAGATTACCACCTTGCAGAAGCACCCATGCTTAGGCATTAGCAACAATGCGGTTCGTTGCTTTGCTCAGTGAGCAATAAATGTCCTAAAATAAGTTCTGAGATCAGTGTCAATCAACTGTAGAGGTAACTTATGCTTAAAAATATCAAATATGCTTAAAAATGGCTCTTTTGACAACTTCAAATAAAACTAAGAGGCTTCGAAATGTACAACACATAATAGACATACATGATATTATCAGACATATGAGTTTAAGTTAAATAAAAACACTAACGTATTTAAACTTTTATTTGATAAAATCATGTTGGACCAACTCAATTGCATTTAATTTTTAAAATATATATATATATATAGTTGGTGCTAAACAAATTTATGGGATGGAAATCCTGCCCTTAATTACATTGAGTTCATCCAAGGAGTTATTTTTTGTGTAAGCTTGGATCAATCTGATTGGATTATTACTGATTACAGATGAGCAGGCAGTCGTGCTCAATCATATCACATGCTCCTCTCGAATTTAGTTTATAAAGCTTCACTAAATATCACTTGAGATATATTTAAAATGCATACATATTGGCTTACAATGTTGCCCTCAACTGTATATAATCGATATAATGCATTCAAATTCATGCAAAATTGTGTTTATGATGTTGTTCAATGCAGATATTGTACATTCACCATTTCTATGCACCCTGTTGTACTGTTTTAACACTAGTACAGTACTATCAAACAATTACTTTAATTATCTGCTATATTCAGTGTATAGTAATGTTTGAAAATGAAAAATATTTAAAGGGATAGTTCACGTAAAAAAATAATTTACTTGCACTTCATTGGTTCCAAACCTTTATGAGTTTCTTTCTTCTGTTGAACACAAAAGAAGACTTTTTGAAGAATGTTGGAAACCCTTAACTATTGACCTCCATTGTTTGTTTTATTCTATTGTGGAAGTCTGTGATTACAGGTTAAATTACACACCTGTGGTGCATCAAGACATGACATTATTGGTGGTTATTGAGAAATATTTCTGGGGCATCACGGTGGCTCAGTGGATAGCACTGTCGCCTCACAGCAAGGTTTGAATCCCAGCTGGGCCAGTTGCCATTTCTGTGTGGAGTTTGCATGCTCTCCCCGTGTTGTTGTTGGTTTCCTCTGGGTGCTCCGGTTTCCCCCACAGTCCAAACACATGCACTATAGGGGAATTGAATAAACTAAATTGGCCATAGTGTATATGTGTGTGTGTGTGTGTGTGTGTGTGTGTGTGTGTGTGTGTGTGTGT
>CAIGQQ010004837.1:2490941-2506897 GCA_903798035.1 Danio albolineatus
GATGGATGGATAGATAGAACGATGGGTGGATGGATGGATGGATGGATAGACAGATGGATGGATGAAAATACACAGTGAATGGATGGAGAGACAGTCAGAGATGGACTGATGAATCAAACAAACTAGAGTGGACAAATGGATAATAATGAAAGAACGATAGATAGAAAGATAGATAGATAGAAAGTTTAATAAATAGAACGATAGATAGAATGATAGATGGACGGCTGGATGGATGGACGGATGGACGGACAGATAGATAGATAGAAAGATGGATGGATGGCTGGATAGATAGACAGATGGATGGATGAAAAAACAGTGAATGAACGGAGAGACAGTCAGACATGGACTGATGAAGCAAACAAACTAGAGTGGACAAATAGATAATAATGAAAGAACGATAGATAGAAAGATAGATAAATAGAACGATAAGTAGAACGATAGAGGTGCAAAGTCTAAAGCACATGGCACAAAAGCATGAAGAGTGTGTCCGAATACACTTTTGCTATTTTAAGGACAGAAAAATACGCTCTGCGCTGCGGCATCATAGCCTTACATGGTTGTGGTTATCCTCTTAATAAGTTATGCGTGTTTTGAGCATAATGTGCATTAAACCAATCAGTCCCACCTCTCATTCCCTTTAATCACTTGCGTAACGCCGTGGTGCATTTGCTATTTACATAGCGGACTTTGTGGAAAAACTAAACGCTTCACTGACAAAAAAACAGTTAAGAAGACCATCTGCAGTGCGAGGATAAAGAACGAGCCTCCTCCATTCTGTCTCTTCGCTTTACTTTTACGCTTTACTCCTTTACTTTGGTATATTAAGAATATGGTGGAAACTCACTCCACTGAAGACATCCATTAGTCTACATATTAAATTTAGTTTGTTAAGCACAAAGATTTGTTTCAAAATTATTTCTAAATCCAGTTCTAATCTCCAGCAAAGGATTAAATGAACAATAATAAAGTTTGGTCAAACAACGGAGTTATGTCCAAACATATATCCTGTTCTTATGCCCTATATGGTGATGCAGAAATCTCCAAAACCCCACCAGTGGACAAATCTTAAAATAAACTTGTGTTTATTAAAACAAATATAATTATGCAGATAATAAATCATACTACT
The DNA here is from genome assembly GCA_903798035.1 of Danio albolineatus. Lineage (NCBI taxonomy): Eukaryota > Metazoa > Chordata > Actinopteri > Cypriniformes > Danionidae > Danio > Danio albolineatus. Next base: position 2,492,068 of record CAIGQQ010004837.1, read on the forward strand.
ACTAATAATAACATTATAAAAATGCAGATTGTCGTGAATAAACTGAAGAAACCCCCCAAGGTGAAGCAGTGGTTTTTATATTTATAGACAATAATATTTTTTGTAATATTTTAATCCTTTAATGTTTTTATCTGTAAAGATATTTGTGTGTTGCTGTACATCCTGTGCGTATTAAGCAATGTGTATTTGGACCCGCATAGGCGCATAACTAACACGCTCTTTAAATTACAAAATCTCTGCTGGACTTGAGAGCAGCTTTTAGTTGGTTAATGGCGCAGTGTATTTCAGTTGTCTCAAAATAGCAACGCACCAACAATACGCCTTAACACACCTCCTTTATAGACCAGCATGGCCATGAGTCCACAAAGTAGCGCAAAATGTGAAAAATGTTGCACTGGTCTGAAAATAGCAACAAATTACGCCATACACGCCTAGTGCCTTATTGCGCTGGGTTTATGATAGGGCCCTAAATCACAAGACTTTACTGATGCACATGCTGGAATTTATACAGTATACAGTACATGACCCTTTAATCATTCATTTCATTCATTCATTCATTCATTTTCTTTTCGGCTTAGTCCCTTTATTAATCCGGGGTCGCCACAGCGGAATGAACCGCCAACTTATACAGCATTTGTTTTACGCAGCGGATGCCCTTCCAGCCACAACCCATCACTGGGAAACACATCCATACACACTCATTCACACACATACACTATGGACAATTTAGCTTACTCAATTCACCTGTACCGCATGTCTTTGGACTGTGGTGGAAACCGGAGCACCCGGAGGAAACCCACGCCACCACGGGGAGAACATGCAAACTCCACACAGAAAAGCCAACTGACCCAGCCGGGGATCGAACCAGCGACCTTCTTGCTGTGAGGCGAAAGTGCTACCCACTACGCCACCGTGGCGCCGACCCTTTAATCACATTTTCAAAATGTATGCACATCTATGCAATACTCCAAAATGGTCATACAAATATGTGGACGAAAGCTAATGAAGCATCACAAACATCCAATAATCCACCTCAGCAGACACAGAATCAAAACCAGCCCACAGTGTGTGTGTGCTATGAGTCTGTGTGTGTAGGTTAAAGCTCATGTCTGCTGAATCACACAGCCGGCAGCTCCAGTCTCACTCACTGATGTGTGTTTGCTCTCTAGTCGAGTGAGTAATGCATGAACCTGTCTGTGACCTGTGCTTGTGTGTGTGTGTGTCATTTCGAGTGCGTCTGCATGATGTGTAAATGTTTATCTGTGCGTTCTCGGATCTGGACGTCTGGAGATGGTTCACTGAATCTCTTTACTGACTCATTCATTGAGCCGCCCGCAGCGATTGTCTCGTCGTTGCATCAGAACTTGTGTTTGTGGATTAGCGTGTTTCCATGAACAAAGAGGCACATTTATAAAGGCCTACATGCGGCGATGCCGAACAGTGCTTCGGATAAGCACGTCAGACTTAAAAGTTTCATTAATTACAGGAATTATCAAAGCAAGAGTCGTTTATTGTAGACAGCGCTAACATGCAAGCAAAACACTTGACAAATAAAAGAAAAAAGCAACACATTTAACGTTGAAAATGAGGACAAATGCGTCACAGCACATTTATTTGAGAAGAATTTTCAGTAGCCAGATATGACCACATATACACATGAACGATTAAAGCTCCGGTCAGATCACATGACTTTTATTGTTGGTGACGAAAGTCACTACATATGATTATGCGATTTTGTCTTGATCAGAATCAGAAGAGCTTTATTGCCAGGTATGTTCACACATACGAGGAATTTGTTTTGGTGACAGAGCTTCTACAGTGCAATAGAATTACAGAGACAGGACAAAGAACAGATAATGAATATATTCAAAAATAGAAGTAAGTGTTAAATGCAAATATACAAATGGACAAGTGTATGTACAGGTGTATTACTACATACAACGTTATAAGTGCAGCTGTTATGGGCAAATTGGCATGTAAAGTGTGTTGTTAAATAAGTGTATGTGTGTGTAAAAAGTGTATAGCAAGTAGTAATATTGGTTCCACGATTGTTATCATCAAGTGTTCATGAGATAGATTTGCCTGTGGGAAGAAACTGTTTCTGTGTCGGGCTGTTCTGGTGCGCAGTGCTCTGTAGCGTCCACCAGAAGGTAACAGTTCAAAGAGGCAGTGTGCTGGTGTGAGCGGTCCAGAGTGATTCTGGCAGCCCTTCTGCTCGCTCTGGATAAGTACAGTTCTTGGAGAGTAGGGAGGGTTGTACCAATGATTCGCTCAGCAGTCCCAACTATTCGACGTAGTCTTCGAAGGTCAGATTTGGTAGCTGAGCTAAACCAGACAGTTATTGAAGTGCAGATGACTGATTCAATGATGGAGGTGTAGAACTGTTTCAGCAGCTAAAAATCTTGACTTGTCGTGAGTAGGCCTGTCACGATATATATTTTTTGTTGTATGATATATTGCACCAAAATATATCGCGATAAACGATATTATGGTCATTTTATGTCCATTTTAGGCCACTCATGATGCTATTATATTGCCATTCTGGCATTACATAATAACAACAGTACACACTTCAAAAGAACACATAAATTAAATATTCTTAAGAACAAAATATTGATTTCGTCATTTTAATAATTGAATGATTCGGCATTGGAATCAGAATGTGAAAACACATATCCTAAACAAATAATAATAAATGTTGACACACACACCAAAAAAATGCAAGATAAAAAGTAACAGAGGCTGCAATATCTGCTACCAGATCTATTTTCAGTTGTCAGGCACCCACATCAAAATATACTTTAGTCATTTATGGTAAATACTATAGTGTTGTTTTAACCATTCTGACACTGACACCTCCAAAAGAGATAGAGAGGTTGTGCAATCACCTAAAATGTTGCAAGAGTTGGTTTTTACGTATGGGCAATATATATTGCATCACTAAAAACGATTGAGGTTATGTCCATGTATTGTGCGATAAGTCGATATATTGATTATTGTGACAGGCCTAGTCGTGAGTAACAAATGCGCCAGACTACACGTTTCTTCATGATCAGTCATCCCGTGACGTCTACGACGAGCATTATTTCTCAAAGCAATCGCAAGTGTTGCTATATAATATATCTTATCTTATTAATTTCAATGTTTTTTATGTTATGTCAATCTCAACAAACACTCATGCTTGCAGACAACTATGCTACTTCATTTAAGGGCATTCGTTACGACATTGATAGGATCAAACGTATATTTCGTTTTTAATATTAAGATATTTGAAATCTAAATGCATATTTTCCCGTTATGGGTTGCTTATTAAACACATTCCTTTGCCCGAACTTGCTGTGAGCAAGACGGAGAAAATGAAAGCACATCAGCACCAAGGAAAAATCAGATGCTCAAGACATAATCTTTAAAATAATGACAGATTATAAAATTTGCAAATATATTGAGCCTGGTTTCTCTCTGGGTTTTTAAATTCTTCACTTTCTCTAATTGGTGAAGTTTTTTCCTCGCCGCTGTCGCCACTGGTTTGCATGGTTTGGGACCTGTGCGCATTGATGGATTTGCTCTTGAGTGTTTGGACTCTCAGCAGTGAAATTTAAACCACACTGAACTGAACTAAAACTGAACTCCAACACTGAAAACTGGACTGACAGTGTTTCAATTTACTATAACCTTCAATGTGAAGCTGCTTTGACACAATCTACATTGTAAAAGCGCTGTACAAATAAAGGTGAATTGAATTGAATTAAATATGACAGAGGTTTGGGATACAACAATTACAGTGGAGCAGTTATTAAATCCTTATTATCCATAGAGCGAAACAAATTATCGACCCACACAGTTGAGTATAATTTGTATATTTTTCTTGGAAAAAATATCTTTTTGAAACGAATTTTGTTGTGCCATAATTTGTATCATAATTTTAATGTATTTTTTTGTTGGTCAGTTGTCTACTAGATAAACAAGAATAACATCTGAGGTAAAGTGCTTCAAAACCAGTCCGCTATATGCTTCAGTGCCAAATTACAAACTGGTTTGTTGAATAAAATAAAATCTATCCTAAATAAAATTAAAGTGAAATATTCACAGTTTCAGATATATCTATATTAAACTGTTTTTATTTTTTAATGACAAAATCACCCATTGTGCTGGTAAGTTATATCCAGACACACATGCTATGCCCCATATGGTCTAAAACCCGACAGGTGGACAATTCTAAGCTTGTTTTTAATAAAACAAATATAAATATGTAATAAATAATACTGATAATAATAATAACACTATACAAAAGCAAGTTGTGATGAGAGATGAAGAAGGCATGGAGGCAGTGTTTTTTATATTTATGTATAAATTAATAATTATTGTAATATTTTCATTCTTTAATTCTTTTTTAATTGTAAAGATATTTGCGTATTGCTGTTTATCAGGTGCGTATTAAGCACGGTTTAAGCAAGGCGCACAAGTAACGCGGTCTGCGCTGGACTTTAGACCTGCTTTGAGTTGGTCTATTGCGCAGTCTGTTTTAGCTCCTCAAAATAGCCAAGTACCAGCAATGCGCCTTAATTCCCCTCCTTTTTAGACTAGAACACCTATGGGAGCACATATGAGCACAAATGCATTTGCTATTTAAACAGTGTGGTGCAAAACGCCAAAATGACACTTGCGTCAAGCTGAAACTAGCAAATAACCTTTGTGTCGCGCCTTGCAATTCATTGCACCAGATGTATGATAGGGCGCTTGAACTAAAAGAGAGGGGGTTTCATTGCCCTTTCAAAAGTAATGCATTACAGTAATAGTTACTGATAAAAGTAATGCAGGTACAGTAATGTATTACTAGTAATGCAGAATTGCCCAACACTGGTATATACCCTGTAAGGGCATTTACATTGGGTAAAGTCAATCGCAATCGACGATGAATTGAAACTTAAAATCTAAAAAAACCTATTATTATTAATACTTTCATGCTTGTATGTGGGTTGAAATCAGATCAAATCAAACTATAAATATATTTCCATAATCTACAACAGGAGTTGTGCTTTCTGAACACAACACTTTCATGTCATTTTTATGCTGTAACACAGAATGAAGCAGTGTGTGTGCGCGCGTGTAAAGGTCATCTCCGTAGGTCCCTCAGAATGGCTCTCAAATAAATGCTCATCAATATTTACTATCCCCGAACCCCATCCTGGATCTGTCTCTCGCTCCATCCCATAATAAGTCAATGAGGATCCAGATCCAGAGGTCAGACCCCTGCCGTGACCCTTCCCCACGCTAAAACACACTCCTCTGAATGGCAGCTGATAATGACGCGCCTCTATTTTTAGACTTGAACTTTTGCTTTAATTGAGGCTCAGTCGGGGACGCGTGTCGAACCGAAGCCATGATGCTGCTTCTGGATCTTCGGTGAAAATTAAGTTTCTTAAGTTCATTTATACCCGCAGACAGGCAAATGACACGTTCATGCTTTGTTTTTGGTGTCTAAAATGAAGATATTCCAGCTGGGGCAGCATGTTTGTTGATTTCGTTCAGTCGGGCAGCGTTAATTATTCATTAATTATAACATCATTAATAATTCAGTGTAGCTACCTGAAGAAAACAGCAAGGGATTAAGTGGGAGAGCGTAATAAAAATCCTCCTGGAGTCGTGTTTTACAGTTAAACTAAAACAAAATAACTTTTTACACGATTTTCACAATAATTAAGCTCATTTCTCATACTGTAATGTGTAACGAGTTTTGCATTTACTTCACAACCAATGAGATTTTTAAATCAGAATCAGTTTTATTGCCAAGTGTGCTTCACATACGCAAGGAATTTGCTTTGGCTACAGAAGCTTTCAGTGTACATAAAGTGACAAGTGACAACACAGAATAAATATATAAAAAAAGAAGATGATAGACATTAAACAGAGATGCAGTCAGTCCAACGATCTGGATGTTGAAATGTATGTACAGATTGTTAAAAATATATAGGTTATAAGGTGCTGTGTACAAATGCGTAAGTATTGCATTGTATATTGTTATAAGGTGCTGTGTACAAAAGCGTAAGGAGAAGTAATGCATTGTATGTTGTTATAAGGTGCTGTGTATAGATGCGTAAGGAGAAGTATTGCATTGTATATTGTTATAAGGTGCTGTGTACAAGTGCGTATGAGAGAGTATTGAACGTCTATTGCACAATAGGAAAATATTAACTGTTCATGAGGTAGATGGCCTGAGGAAAGAAACTTTTCCTGTGTCTGGCTGTTTTTGTGCTCGGTGCTCTGTAGCGCCGGCCAGACGGTAACAGTTCAAACAGGAAGTGTGCTGGGTGCGAGGCGTCCAGGGTGATTTTGCGAGCCCTTTTACTCACTGTGGAAGAGTACAGCTCTTGAGGTGTAGGAAGGGTAGTGCCAGTGATTCGTTCAGCAGTCCGAACTATTCGCTGTAGTCTACGGAGGTCAGATTTGGCTGCTGAGGCGAACCAGACGGTGATTGAAGTGCAGAGGATGGATTGGATGACAGCTGAGTAAAACTGCACGGGCAGCTCCTGTGGCAGGTTGAACTTCCTCAGCTGACGGAGGAAGTACAGTCTCTGCTGGGCTTTCTTCACAATAGAGTCTATGTGAGTGTCCCACTTCAGGTCCTGAGAGATGGTGGTGCCCAGGAACCTGAATGACTCCACTGCAGCCACAGTGCTGTCCATGATGGTGAGCAGGGGGAGTGCAGGGGTGTTTCTCCTGAAGTCCATTATCATCTCCACCGTTTTGAGCGTGTTCAGCTCCAGATTGTTGTATCTGCACCATAAAGCTAGCCGCTCCACCTCCTGTCTGTATGCAGACTCGTCACCGTTCCGGATGAGGCCGATAACAGTAGTGTCGTCCGCAAACTTTTATCTAATTATGTGTCGTCCGCAAACTGTATCTAATTATGCAAGATACAGGTATTCGTGCATTTTAAAGACCTAATTAGGTTAACTAGGCAAATGTGGTTTATTAGACAACTCTTTGGTCAACATGGTTTGTTTTGTAGCCAATTAAAGGGCCACAAAACCCCCCTGTCTCAGCCGGGTGTTTTCACACCTCTAGTCTGGAAAAACACAGTAAAGTGGGTGTGTCCAGCTTGGTTTAGGTAGAAGTGTCGGGGAAGGGGAAAGAGGGAAGGTTTTGCAAAAAAATGGGAGTTTCCATTTGTGCACGCGCTCATTTTCACACAGGCAAAACAAACACACAGACGCAGGGGAGAAAGACAGTGACTGTGTTTACATGGACATCAGTAATCGAATTAATTGCCAAATTATTCATTTGTCGACTTTAACGGCACTTTCACTTTTATCCAGAAACATTTCTTGTATGCCCCCGTGACAAACGAGATGTGAGAAACTACTAAGAGTGCGTTTTTAATGGAGTGTTTGAGACCGCGCGTATGAGAGAAAAACCCTCTGCATCTCTCTGTAACTTATACTCTCGGTAGGTAGTGTCAGAAAGCTGCGTGTATACACTATCCTGTCACAAAATGAGGCGTTTATATTTTTCAGATCGCGTATACGTACCAAAAACAGGACAATCAACATGAACTGGAGCTGTGTATTTTTTTTAAAAGGAGACGAGCGGTAAATCCGGATTTCACCATTTCCAGATGTGGAAAGCTTTCGTGTGGAAAAAAAAAGTTTCTGCCGCGCGCGTGGGAGTCCAGCTGCGCTCTCATAGTGGGAAATGAAAGCAAAACCTTGTTGCAGCACATAAACACAACACTGATGACCTGTGTCTCCAAACAATTCTTCTTCTTCCACTTGTTTTGACAACACAGCGTGGCGCTTCCTTGCTGACTGAACACTGACAGGCACAAACAATCTTCGAAGTGATCATGAATATTAATGAAGTTGCGCCGCATTCACAATAGAGCGCGCTGGTTGGTTCGAACCAAGTCTTTGTCATGAATCAATGCCACACACTCAGAGACGTCACGATGTACTCGCCGGGACAGACGTCCACTCTCCACGCTGGAGTCCACACATAGATCTCATCGGCGTGAAGCAGCTTCAAAAATTCGTTTCAAACCGGAAGAACAAATTTGCTCGAAATAACGCAAAAACAACCAATTTTCACTCTTTAGTGAGTTATATGTGTCCTCATAGTGTTTATAGCAGTGCGGGACACATACATGACTGTCAACAGCTCAAAAAATGTGTTTTGGTGTTTAGAGACCCTTTAAATTAAAATAATTTCTAAAGGGGGCTAGTAATATTGACCATTCATTCATTTTCCATTGGCTTAGTCTCTTAATTATTAGGGAACCACCAATTATTCCAGCATATGTTTTACGTAGCTTTACACACTTTTATAAAAAATAAATAAATGCAGCATATATGAACACATACGGCCCCTTACAGTCTCTGATATGTTACCAATTACAGAAAAACTACACACAGCAGACATTTAGGCCTTATTTTGGTTCAAAAACAACACGAAATCTAGCCCACAGTCAGTGCAAACCTCTCATCTGTGTCTGTAATCTTCACCAGCACATGGGTGACCTCTGTTAGAGAGTAATTTCGTCATTCCGAGTTCATAATAGTCCAGAAGGTGATGATGATAATAGTTAAACGTAGCAGTTTCTTCATGTTTGCTGAAAAAAGAATTTGCTCCTTTGTTTTTTCTGGCTTCTCCTTTGTTTTTGTGCGCGTCAGTCTCACGTTTGTCTGTTTCTAAAAGGATCGGGTTTCAAAAGCACGTCAATAATCAAGTGCACGTTATTGTCATCAGCTCAAGAAGTTTGTTATTTCAAAGACAGACGTGAGCGCACATTAGAAAGCGAAACCGCTCGCTCTTCAGACGGGCTCGTAAAAAACTACCGGGCACAGCGGAGAATCTGCTCTTCTTCTTGGCTTTGTGGCAAGGTTTGTTTAAGCTCGGGTCGACCATGGCTCGTTATTATATGTATATTTTTTTGGTGTAATATCTCGGCTGTGTATTAAACATGGCGGGTCCTTTGTTTTCATTCTGGCTTGTTGCGCGAGCAAATGATGCATCTCTGTAAACCAATAGCGTTCAGCTGCGTGTCTAGCTCCGCCTTTTGGTACCCTTGGTACCTTTTGCAAAGGGTGACCAAAAAGTGGTACGGTACAGTTGGGTTTGGTATGATTTTAGACAGTGGAAACTGCCTTAAAAGCGTACTGAACCATACCGTACTACTCAGTGGAAACGGGCCATAAGGTGAATGGAAGAAGAAGACTAGAGTGTTCGAGAAGGTGTGGAGATATGAACAAGACTAGTGAGGTGTGGAGGAGCAAGATTGTGAATGGCTTTAAAAGTGAGAAGATTCGCAATAATGAGAACAAACTGTCTAGATGCATTACAGTAATCTGTGAGGAAATAAATTTGTTTAATGCCTAAAAAATGCTGATCAGCTAACAAAAAGAACCTTACAGAGCCAAGATAGAGTTCAACTTTATGGATAAACCATTTTTGTTTTGTAAATAAAAAGTCTTAAAATGTAAACAACTCATAAAAAACATCACATGTTGTAAATAAGTTGTCATTTAATAGGAATATGTGAATAACTCGATTTTGACATCTTATAATTTTAAGGCGACGATGTGTTTTGTGAGATAAAAGGTCACGTCGAATACTTTTCCCCTATGTGTAATATATATAAAATGCACCAATAGTTTTTTATTTTAGTGACTATGGCAAGCCGTTTTGACTTTTATTCATTCTCAGGATATGTATTCTTGATATCAACAATTCAATTCTTGATATGAAAAATGTTATTCCTGATATCAACAATTCAGTTTTTGATATCAAAAAAAGTAATTGTTGATATCAAAAACTTAATTGTTGATATAAAAAAAATTACATTTTTGATATCAAGAATTGAATTGTTGATATCAACAATTGAATTTTCAGTAGTTAAATGTCACCATAGGCTGCCATTCAAATTTAATTGTTGATATCAAGAATTGATTTCTTACTAGTTGAAATGCAATTCTTGATATCAATAATTTAATTGTTGATATAAAAAATGTAATTGTTGATATCAATAATTTAGTTGTTGATATCAGGAATTAAATTGTTGATATCAAGAAATACTTTTCAACTAGTAAAGATGTTCGTTCTTGATATCTGCAATTATATTTCAACACGTTACATTTGTTATTTCTGATATCTAAAAATTTATTTCTGACATCAGCAATTAGGGAAGTAATTTTTGATATCTAAAATGAATAATTTCACTAGTAACAATTATATTTATGATATCAGAAATTAACATTGTCACTAGAGACAAACCAATTGTTGATATCAAGAATGAACATCTTTACTAGTTGAAAAGTATTTCTTGATATCAAAAATTTAAATCCCGATGTCAACAATTAAATTATTGATATCAACAATTACATTTTTCATATCAACAATTAAATTATTGATATCAAGAATTGTATTTCAACTAGTAAGAAATCAATTCTTGATATCAACAATTAGATTTGAATGGCAGCCTATGGTGACATTTAACTACTGAAAATTGAAAAACTGAATTGTTGATATCAAAAATGCAATTGTTGATATCAACAATTGAATTCTTGATATCAAAAATGTTAATTTTTGATATCAACAATTCAGTTTTTGATATCAACTATTACCTTTTTTGATATCAAGAACTGAATTGTTGATATCAGGAATTAACATTTTTGATGTCAAGAATTGAATTGTTGATATCAAGAATACATATCCTGAGAATGAATAAAAGTCGAAACGGCTTGCCATAAGTGACTGTGTTACATGGTTTTGTCGTCTTTATATAAGCTTTTGTTCTATATAAATGCAGTTATAGTGCTAATATCATGGTGACATTCAAAACTTTCAGATACAATTTGCTTTTAGTTAAAAAAAATATTAATTTCTGTCTGTTTTACAGAAGTGATTCGCAATAATGAGAACAAACTGTCTAGATGCATTACAGTAATCTGTGAGGAAATTAATTTGTTTAATGCCTAATCGCCGTTAAAGTAATGTGGAAAATATTAATTGGCTTTAAGTTTCTTGTTGCAGGCTACAATTTAATTGATTTGGAAATAAGATTTTCCTGTCATTGCTTTGACTGGCAGATGAAAACACACACACACACACACACACACACACATACACACACACACACACACACAGAGATGAACCAGCCTGCAGCAACCCAGGTACAAAGCTTGAACCTGTGTTTAACTGACTCTGTGCCATCTGTGTGTGTGTGTGTGTGTGTGTACTTGGTTACCTTGGCAACACATAATGGCTGATTTGCTGCAACAGAAATAGTTTGATGATTCATTCTGTTCAGGACCAACCAGAGGAGAGCTTTCACTGTGATACACACACACACATGCACACACACACAATTAGTTACATATATGGTCAAAAAGTCAGACTCTTCATAAATCTATGTTGAGAAACAACCTGCTGATATTCAACTGTTTATTTCAGAGCAAATCATAAATGTATCAGAATTAATATTACTACGGGGCGTCACGGTAGTGCAGTGGGCACGATCGATTCACAGCAAGAAGGTCGCTGGTTCGAGCATCGGCTAGGTCAGTTGGCATTTCTGAGTTTGCATGTTCTCTCCGTGGTCATGTGGGTTTCCTCCGGGTGTTCCGGTTTCCCCCACAAGTTCAAACACATGCTGTGTAGGTGAATTGGGTAAGCTAAATTGATCACCCTAAAATCAAAAGTATTATTTATATCGCCATCTATTTATAGAAATATCACCATAAAGCAGGGCTATTCAAGAAAACTCTGCTATGAATAATAATGAGAAACTGAAGCATTATCACTCCACTAGCAGATTCGTGCTCCGTCACCAATGTTGATCTGCCCCAAAAATTATTTTAAACCCGGAAGAGCTCCTAGGCTATTTAGTGATTTGTAAACCAGTAGTAATACTTTAAAATCTATTCTGAATGTAACTGGGAGCCAGTGTAAAGACCTGAGGACAGGTGTGATGTGCTCTGATTTCCTAGTTCTGGTCAGAATCCTGGCCGCTGTGTTCTGGATGAGCTGCAACTGTCTGACTGTCTTTTTGGGAAGGCCAGTGAGGAAGTCGTTACAGTAATCCACCCTGCTGCTGATAAAAGCATGAATAAGTTTCTCTAAGTCTTCACTGGAAACAAAGCATCTAATTCTTGCAATGTTTTTGAGATGATAGTATGCTGATTTAGTTACTGCTTTGACATGACTGTTGAAACTGAGATCTGACTCCAGAGTCACACTGAGAGTCTTGAGCTTATTTTTTGTTGTTTGACCCTTAGAGCCAACGTACACATTTACCTTGGGTAGTAATGGGCGATATAAACGATATGTGATATAAACAATACAAAATTGGCCTACGATAGAGATTCTAATTCTATTGCACTATCGCGATAATGCATGTTTGATGATGCCATCTACCCGTGAAATTAAGAAGAAAGACTGGTTTGGCTTTAAGCCTTCCGACGAGCAGCAGCAAAATATACTCTGTGGAGTGTGTGGGGCAAAAGATCCAGCTAAGAGAGGTAACACGACTAATCTGTTCTACCACCTTAAAACAGATTGAAATTACTAGGGCCATAACTGTTTACATGTGTAAGGACATGGTCCCTTTTCAAACGATAGAGAGACGCGGCTTTAAAGCCACGATCAGAGCCATTGATCCACTATATGAGGTGCCAAGCCGCAAATACTTCACAGAAACAGAGATGGACCGATGCATGGAACTATTTTCAGTACAGTGTAAGTTCCTTAGCTAAAAAGACACCAGTTTTTTTGTTCTCTGCAACTTGGCATTTAGGAACCAAGGACTTAAAAGAAAAGTATTTCTTTCTAAAAGGCACTATCATTCATTCATTCATTTTCTTTTCGGCTTAGTCCCTTTATTAATCCGGGGTCGCCACAGCGGAATGAACCGCCAACTTATCCAGCATTTGTTTCACGCAGCGGATGCCCTTCCAGCTGCAACCCATCTCTAGGAAACATCCACACACAATCTCTCACACTCATACACTACGGACAGTTTTGGCCAACCCAATTAACCTATACCACATGTCTTTGGACTGTGGGGGAAACCGGAGCACCCGGAGGAAACCCACACAACCACGGGGAGAACATGCAAACTCCACACAGAAATGCCAACTGACCCAGCCGAGGCTCGAACCAGCGACCTTCTTGCTGTGAGGCAGACGTGCTACTCACTACGCCACCATGGTGCCTCTAAAAGGCACTACATTTAGTTTATTTATCTGCAACATTGCGTTGTTTAATTACAGTTTTGCTTTTGCACAATTAATGTTCTCAAAACTACACGCAATGTTTCTTTATTGTTTAAAAAAAAAGCACTTTGGCTTTCCTAAGGGTCTATGTAACCTGTTCTGAAATGGTTTTATTATAATTTATATATCGCAACATATATCGTTATCGCAAGAGGCTGCAATGTTTATCGCAATATGGATTTTAGGCCATATCGCCCTTCCCTAACCTTGAGACCCTCATCTCTGCTCCCAAATGCAATGACTTCAGTTCTCTCTATGTTTAATTGAAGAAAGTTTTGCCTCATCCAGATGTTAATGTCATCAATGCATTGGCAGAGGGTGTCAATGGGGCTGTAGTCATTAGGCAGTAAGGCTAAGTAGATCTGAGCGTCATCAGTATTGGTAGGAGATTTGGTTCTCATTATTTGGCTCAAAGGGAGCATATAAAGGTTGAACAGGAACGTGTCAAGTTTTATTTTTTGAATTGACATTAAAGGTCATAATAATTATAGATGCTTATATACAGTAATAATAATAATAATAATAATAATAATAATAAAGATAATAATGGGCGCCACGGTGGCCAAGTGGGTAGCACGTTCGCCTCACAGCAAGAAGGTCGCTGGTTCGATCCCCGGTTGGGCCAGTTGGCATTTCTGTGTGGAGTTTGCATGTTCTCCCCGTGGTTGCGTGGGTTTCCTCCGGGTGCTCCGGTTTCCCCCACAGTCCAAAGACATGCGGTACAGGTGAATTGGGTAAGCTAAATTGTCCGTAGTGTATGTGTGTGAATGAGAATGTATGGATGTTTCCCAGAGATGGGTTGTGGCTGGAAGGGTATCCGCTGCGTGAAACAAATGCTGGATAAGTTGGCGGTTCATTCCGCTGTGGCGACCCCGGATTAATAAAGGGACTAAGCCGAAAAGAAAATGAATGAATGAAGATAATAATTATTATTATTATTTATTATTACAGTAATAAAAGAGTTTGTGTTACTATTTGTTCACAAGGGTGTGTTTTTATTCCCAAGATTTTGCAGCAGCTGTATTATTCAGTGTCCATCTGTCTCTCTCTTCTGTCCACACAGCAGTTCAAAGTCTGTTTCATTAATGGTAACAGCTTCATTGTCAGTGGTGGTAAAGAGCTGTCGCCTCTGTCCACTCTTGACTGACAGCTGTGTCGTCATGGAAACCAAAACAGCAAGTCACTTTGCTGAAAATGGACTGATCATCATGACTGATCAGTGTGTGTGTGTCTGTGTGTGTGCCTTGTATTGCTTACACTGTGTGGACCAGTTGTGCCCACAAGTATAGTAATACCAGTGATATACTTCTATTATACTTTATACTGGAATACACAGACTCACAGTACAAACATCAGCACAGCTATAAGAAGTCCCCATAAAGCTAGATGTGTGTGTGTGTGTGTGTGTGTGTGTGTGTGTGTGAACGAGTGTCTCAATGTGTTTTAGAACAGTGTGTGTGTGTGTCTTGATGTGCTGAAGAACAGTGTGTGTGAGTGTTTCGATGTTTAAAAACAGTTTGTGTGTGTGTTCCAGTGTTTAAAAACAGTGTGTGTAAGTGTTTCAA
>CAIGQQ010004837.1:2507631-2545867 GCA_903798035.1 Danio albolineatus
TGTGTGTGTGTGTGTGTGTGTGTGTGTGTGTGTGTGTGTGTGTGTGTTTGTGTCTGTGAGTGTCTCGGTGCGTTTAAGAACAGTGTGTGTGTGTGTGTGTCTTGATGCATTTAAGAACAGTGTGTGTGTGTGTGTGTGTCTCGATGCCTTTAAGAACAATGTATTGTACAATGTGTGTGTTTCGATGTGTTTAAGTACAGTGTGTGTCTTTATGTGTTTTAGAACAGTGTGGGTGTGTGTGTTTGTCTGGATGCCTTAAAGAATAGTGTGTATGTCTCAATGAGTTTAAGAACAGTGTGTGTGTGTGTGTGTGTGTGTGTGTGTGTGTGTGTGTGTGTGTGTGTGTGTGTGTGTTGATGAGTTAAAGAGCACAGCAGATGTTAAACAGTGGGTGTATTTTCAGATCTAAATCAAGACTCAGGCTTGATGCGCTTCAGGACACACAGGGCGGGCTTGTGTTTGGAATGACACGCCATTCGTTCTGTTTGTGCAGGATGCTGCTGTTTCTGTATGCAAATTACATTTAACAACACATCGATCACGAACCCCCAACGCAGTGCCAGAAACTACTTTACACTTCATCCAGCCTGAGGAGCCAACCACAACAGCCAATATAGGGGGTTACTTCACACGACAGTTCTGGAGGTTATAATATAATAACACTGAAGCTCTGTGATGACAGACTTTAGCTGAGGGATTTTACAGTCAGCAAAACAACATTTCAGATCTTTTACCATGTGATGGAAACAATTAAAGTCCATTAAAGGGGTGGTCCACTACCATATCATATTTTAAACTTTAGTTGATCTATAATGAGGCTGTGTGAACATAAACAACATCTCTGAATGTAAGACGCTTAAAGTTTAATGCAAAGGGAGACGTTGGCTATTACAGAGTTAGCTTAGCAAAGCCTACAGCGAACAAAGTTTGGTGACTACAAAAAATACACCTTGGCTAGTGAGGTCACAAATGCTTCAGGTTACGTGCATTCACTACGTGCAACACACCCGGCAGCGAAGGGTTGTGGCCAGAGGCGCTGTAATGTTATAGAAAGCTAAAATGGCGTCCAAACGCTGCTATTTCCACAGAGCTTCTTCTGTTTCTGTATTTAGGCTTCCAAAGGACACGACATGAAGGCCCCGTTTACACTAGTGCGTTTTAGTTTTAAAACGGCGTTTTAGCATGAAAACGATCCGCGTCCACACTAGCGTTTCACCCAGCGTTTCTGAACATATCTCCGTCCACACTACTCCACCAAAAACGTATATCACGTGACCATTCGCGCACTCTGGGCATGCGCGTTCAAGTATAAACAGGAAGCATGTGTCTCGCTCTGCATTCTAAATAGGGCTTATGCTGCGTGAAACGTAAGTGATTAGCGATGCAAGGTCTCGGCTGTGTATTAAAAAATGTTGCTTCCATTGTTTTCATTCTGGCTTGTGCACACGATAGTGACGTATCTCTGTAAACCAATAGCGTTCAGCTGCGCATTTAGCTCCGCCTTTTTGTTGTGCTGTGTACTCTTTGGAAAGGGTACCCAAAAAGTGGTATGGTACTGTTAGCCTTTTGGTACCTTTTAACAGTGGAAACCGATATAAAAGCGCACCGAACCATACCGGACCGTACCACTCAGTGGACACGAGCCATTAGTGCATTCAATTTTAAATTACGAGGGCAAACCATTGTTTTGTTTTTAATGACATGCACAGATGAACTGTTCACCACAAAACTAGCAATGCAAGCTAACCAAATCAATACAGTCAGTTTGGATTTCACGTGTACTTTACAGTTTTTTTAATGCGATGCTCCAAAACGTGGACGGAAGCATTCATTAATTTTAGTGTTGTATTGTTTACTCCACAATGTCCATCATAAGATCAGCGGTGAATAACTTCACCCAGAGGCAGAAAGTCAGCGTGACTCTTTCATTCAGTCTCTCTGTGGACTCATGCATTTCTGTAAATGGTAAATCAATCTGTTTGTGACCTGCAGACCCTGTGTTTCTCCGTCTCTCTTTGTGTGTTTCTGATTAATAGCTCTGTTTCCATTACAGTCCCGCAGTGATTTTATTAAAGTTAACTGTGTTTAGAGCTCAAACACACACACACACACACACACACACACACACACACACACACACACAAACACACAAGTCGAACAAATGACCAGTGACAGGTTATTTCAGGATATGACGTCAGCAGTGGTGATGTCAGAGTACGGTTGTTGCTAAAAAGGATACAGCTATGACCGGAAGTTCATTCATTCATTTTTCTTCAGCTTAGTCCCTTATTTAGCAGGAATTGCCACAGTGGAATGAACCGCCAACTATTCCAGCATATGTTTTATGCAGTGGATGCTCTTCCAGCCACAACCCAGTACTGGGAAATGCAGGAAGTTAACAATAATTATGTATATTATTTAATAAATGTCCCATTAATTGTATTTTAGCATCACAATAATGTAAAAACTGTAATTATACAGCATATTATTCATGTTACTTATTAAATTACCCATTCAATGGTATTTTATTAACGTCTACCCCTTAACCTAACATCACAATAATGTAAAAACTGTAATTATACCGCATATTATTCATGTTATTTATTAAATTAGCCATTCAATCGTATTTTATTAACGTCTACCCCTTAACCTAACATCACAGTGATGTAAAAATATGAATTGTTGTTGTACAGTGTCACAAAAACGATGCTACAATATATTCATGTGAGTATCCACAGCTGTATCCTTTCTAGACTGGTGATACTCCGATCGATCACTGCATATTGATCAATAGGTAATAAATCACTCTTACCTTTGTAGAGCTATGATGGATGCTTGTTTGATTGATCCATGCTGGTTATACAGGAGCTGAAAAATCAATTAGATAATGTATTGTTAAAAATAAGTCATAATAATAATAATA
Source organism: Danio albolineatus (assembly GCA_903798035.1). Classification (NCBI taxonomy): domain Eukaryota; kingdom Metazoa; phylum Chordata; class Actinopteri; order Cypriniformes; family Danionidae; genus Danio; species Danio albolineatus. Next base: position 2,510,555 of record CAIGQQ010004837.1, read on the forward strand.
TATGTGATCTGTATAGCACTTTTACTGCATTGAATGCTGCTCAAAGTGCGTCACAAGCATAAAACTAATAATAAAAAAAACATTAATTTATGGTAACCGAAGCTTTGAATGATTTAACAGGTACAAGTTAATACAGACACAAAGCAATAAGCAAATACTATTAAATTAAAAAAGTCATAAAAATGTATTCAAATATTCATACATTTGTATTATTTATTAGAATGTCTATTTAAATATGTAATATATTTATATCTAAATAGAGATAACTTAATGGAGGAAGCATTTTAATGTTATTTTGTGTATATACTAACTGGCCACTGTATTAGGTACACCTGTTCAACTGCTGGTTAATGCAAATTTTTAATCAGCCAATCACATGGCAGCAACTCAATGAATTTAGGCATGTAGACATGGTTGAGACGATCTGCTGCAGTTCAAACCGAGCATCAGAATGGGGATGAAGGGGGATTTAAGTGACTTTGAACGTGGCATGGTTGTTGGTGCTAGACGGGCTGGTCTGAGTAATTCAGAAACTGCTGATCTATTGGGAGAATATTTCCAGTACCTTGTTGAATCTCTGCAAAGAAGGATTAAGGCAGTTCTGAAGACAACAGGGTACTAGTAAGGTGTACCTAATAAAGTGGCCGGTGAGTGTATAAAGTTGTGATTTGAATTTTTATAATTTAGATTTTTATTTATATTATTAGCAATTTTTGCACTTTATACTACATTTATTTCACATATATTTTATCCTTTTTTATCATTTCATATATATTTTTTTCTAAAATATTTTATATAATAACATTTCCTTTATACTTTTAAATCATTTTCCAGCTTGTAATTTATTCCTGTGATATAACTCTGAATATTTAGCACCATTTCTCCAGTCTTCGGTGTCATATGATCCTTCAGAAAGCTTTATAATGTTACATTTACATGTATTAATTTAGCAGACTGTAATATGCTGATTGTTTTATTATTATTTTGTGAGAAAAAACATGATAAATCTTTTTACTTTAGGATTCTTTGAAAATGTTCAAGAACAGCATTTATTTAAATGAAAGATCTCATCTAACATTCTCTTATTTATAATAAATTAATGCATTCTTGCTAGCCTAATTTCTCTCACATGAATATTTCTGTCTTTTCTATTTATGTAATCGCTCTAAGTGCCTCCGCCCACAACGACCTTTCATTGGTTTGCTCCACAGAGCAGTGTGTTCTGATTGGTTGTAAATTCTGTCACCTTCCTCAGTACTTCACTTTCAATAAGGGCACTAAAAACCTGATGTGAAACGGGAAAGGTTGAATAGTTTGACATCTCCGAATGAATCTAATAAAAAATGGATCTCCGCCTTCAAGTTGAGCTGAATTATTTCTGCGACCGAAGGTGATTTTATACATTCATATGGAATATAAAAGCCTGATAACATAACGCGAGTGAGACAAAAGGTCAGGTTGAGCTGTGGAGATTAAATGGAGAAGATTTAACAGAGTGACATCAGTGTGAGAGCAGACTGTACCGTTTTCATCACACCAATGAAGCCTGTTAAACAACACACACACAGTCTTAAAGGACACCTATAATGCCCCTTTTTACAAGATTTAAAGTAAGTCTCAGATGTCTCTAGAGTGTGTAGTGAAGTTTAAGCGCAAAATACCACACAAATAATTAGGGGTGTGACGAGATCTCGAGCTACGAGGTGAAAAGCTCTTGTGAGTTGTGATGTTATGATGGAGGGTGAATTTAGCACTAGAAATTGGAGGCAGGATGGGATTTGAACCATAAATCAAGTGCTTTGCACACACCTGGCAACAAGGGTTGGGTCAATAGATGATGCTATCGTCAGTGGTGGAAAGAGTACTGAAAAATCATACTCAAGTAAAAGTACCATTACTTGCCCAAAAATGTAGTAAAGTAGAGTAAAAGTATCTGTAGTAAATATTACTCAAAGTATGAGTAAAATAGTACTCAGTAAACAAGCGTAATGAGTAGTGAGTATTACGCTGTAGAAAAGTTCACGCGTTTACAGAATGTTACGTTTACATATCCCTGCACAAACAACATGTGGTGTATTTAGGGATCTTCCAATTTTCATTCGTTCCTTCCAACCTTCCTTCAATTATTTGTTTGTTCTCTCCTTCATTCATTCATTTGTTTGTTCCCTCCTTCCTTCGTTCACTCATTCATTCGTTCATATTTTTGTTCCTTCCTACATTAGGTCCTTTTGTTCATTCATTCGTTTGTTCGTTCCTTCCTTCCTTAGTTTGTTCAGTCCTTCCTTGAATTCTTCCTTCATTGGTTTGGACCTTCCTTCTTTTCTCCCTTCATTTGTTCGCTCATTCTTTCTTTCATGTTTTTGTTCCTTCCTTCATCAGGTCCTTTGTTCAATCGTTTCTTCTTTCCTTCCTTAGTTTGTTCAGTCCTTCCTTGAATCCTTCCTTCATTTATTTGGTTCTTCGATCCTTCCTTCCATTCCTTGAACCATAAATAAAGTGCTTTGCACACACCTGGCAAATAGGGTTGGGTCAATAGATGATGCTTTCGTCAGTGGTGGAAAAATCATACTCAAGTAAAAGTACCATTACTTGCCCAAAAATGTAGTGCAAGTAGAGTAAAAGTATCTGTAGTAAATATTACTCAAAGTATGAGTAAAAGTAGCCCTTTTAAAAGTACTCAAGAGTAGTGAGTAGTGAGTATTACACTGTAGAAAAGTTGATGCGTTTACAGAATGTTACGTTTACACATCCCTGCACAAACAACATGTGGTGTATTTAGGGATTTTCCTATTTTCATTCGTTCCTTCCAACCTTCCTTCAATTATTTGTTTGTTCTCTCCTTCCTTCATTCATTCGTTTGTTCCCTCCTTCCCTTGTTCACTCGTTCGTTCGTTTAGTCCTTTTGTTCATTGATTCGTTTGTTCATTCCTTCCTTCCTTAGTTTGTTCAGTCCTTCCTTGAATTCTTCCTTTATTGGTTTGGTCCTTCCTTCTTTTCTCCCTTCATTTGTTCGCTCATTCTTTCTTCCATATTTTTGTTCCTTCCTTCATTAGGTCCTTTGGTCATTCCTTCATTCGTTACTTCTTTCCTTCCTTAGTTTGTTTAGTCCTTTCTTAAATCCTTCCTTCATTTATTTGGTTATTCGATCCTTCGTAGTTCGGTCCTTCCTTTTATTTGGCCCTTCCTTCCATTCTTCAATTGTTCCATTTAGTGATTGTTTAAGGCTGTTTGGTGATTTCAGTCATCATACAGTCGACATCCATCATTTTCAGTCACATGCAGTCTAAAAACAGTCTCTGGATCATTGCGTGTGCAGATTTTGGACATCTTCTTGGACATTTTTAATGTTTCCTAAAGGTTTGCTGCATTTATAAAGCGCCCATGTCTTGAGGTTTCTATGTGTGATTTAATTGGACAGGAATCACAGGACTGATCTTTCTACTGTAGACAATGACCATAGAAAAGAAAGAAATAAAGTAGCGACTGCAGGTTGAAGTAGTGGAGTAAAAGTACCGATATTGCACTAAACATGTACTCAAGGGAAAGTAAAAGTCCACATTTATAAAAACTACTCAGTAAATGACAATTCCTGAGAAAAACTACTCAATTACAGTAGTGCATAATATTTGTAATTTGTTACTTTACACCACTGGCTATCGTCTGTCGCCGATGGCTGATAGACATCACGATGCTGAGCCGGTATCGTGATCCTCAGCCCCGCCCTGTCGCAGCAGCAACCCGCTTATGAAAAACACACACTTATGCCGAGTTCAGACTGCATGATTTTCAAAGTAGTCGTGTCACAGATGTTTTCACACTGCGTGACTATCTGGGCTAGCGTTCCGTCGGTGCTGTGTTTACACTGCAAGATGGATCAGCGGTCCGCAAATACAACCAAACACACGCGAGAAGTGACATAGTCAAGTGAGAGTTGTCACGTGAGAATGATTATAAAAAATATTGAAACGTCATACAGACACGGGTGCTCCTGCCAAATCTCCACCAATTTTTCCTCCATTTCTTGGTCCCAAAAAAGGCCTTTTCTCAACGCTAGCCCAGATAGTCATGCAGTGTGAAAACATCTGTGACACGAATACTTTGAAAATCATGCAGTCTGAACTCGGCATAAGGGTGGAAAACTGTAAAGGCCGACGGCTTCTTCTCACTCATTGTTGTTTATGCTAATGAACTACAGATAATGGGCGGGGCTTTCCCCCTCTGATGACATGTACAAATGGAGAATGCTAATCAAAGTGTTTCTGCAGACTGTCTTAATCAAGTGTGATTATAAAAAATATAATTAATTAATTTTAATCATTAGAAGCTGCTTATATTCACACACTGCTGACACACAACGTGTTTAAACCTCTTACAAAAGTGATTTCTGCATAACAGGACCCCTTTAAAAATACATGACTCCAACACCTCCAAGCTGTGTTAAAACAGAGCGCCTTTTTCCTCAAAGACACAGACACACACACGCACACACACACACACACACACTCAACACAAGACTGTCTTTACACACATTCAGACTGAAACACGACTGAAGTCCACATCAAACGTCTTTCACACACCAGTTTAGTTTGGTTTATTCTGATGTAAGAAAAATGGAGGACGAGGCTTTATTCTGTCCCTCAAGGATTGACTGGTTTGTGAAAACAAAGTGTGTTATTGGCAGGGGTCTGCATGTATGGGTCTGGAAAATAAAGAAGGTTGTTTTTTTTATATATAGTTTACAGAGACAAATAGGATATTTTTGGATAACTGTGCAGCTTTATGGAAGAAACAATATTGCAAATATTACATCAGTGTGTATTATATATATTGCATCATATATTATATGTATCATATATTATATTATATCAGAATTTCTATATTTCTGTTTTCTATATTATTATATCAATATTTTCTATATTCTATAATGTACAATACATGTATTGCCCTTTTGCACTTTTGCATAATACGATATATTTCAAATAAAATTTTGTAAGCCATATGTTTTTTTATATTAAGCCATTTATATATATATATATACATATATATATACATATATATATATCACCCTCTATTTTTTCAAAAATTGTTGGTGATTTTCTTTCAATAAAAATGACAGATTTTGTGGTGGTAATTACCAGATATTGCAGACAATTTTGCTATTAAAAATATATATAAATATAAAAAATTATATATATAGGGGCTCAAACCAGCAACCTTCTTGCTGAGAGGCAATCGTGCTACCCACTGCGCCATCGTGACGCCACAGAACATTAATTCAAAGCAAAATAAATTAATTAAATTTTTAAAAAAATACAGCTGGGCGTCACTGTGGCGCAGTAGGTAGCACAATCGCCTCACAGCAAGAAAATCGCTGGTTCGAGCCCCTGCTGGGTCAGTTGGCATTTCTGTGAGGAGTTTGCATGTTCTCCTCATGTCCGGGTGCTCCGGTTTCCAACACAAGTCCAAAGATATGTGGCATAGGTGAATTGTGTAAACTAAACTGTCCGTGGTGTATGAGTGTGTATGGGTATTTCCTAGTGATGGGTTGCAGCCGGGAGGGCATTCGCTGTGTAAAACATATGCTGGATAAGTTGGCGGTTCATTCCACTGTGGCGACCCCAGATTAATAAAGGGACTAAGAATTAATGAATAAATGAATGAATAAAAATACAGCTGAAAACAAAGTTATCAGCCTCCAGTGAAAGTGCTAATGACGACAGCACTTAATATTTGACTAGTTCTTATGTGAGATCCTAGTATACAGTTTAAAGTAACCAGCATTTTATGTAATTTCGGGTGTTTCATTTTTTATTTGTCGACTTTAACTGCAGTTTGGCACTTTCACTTTCATTGGGGAACATTTCATGCATGACAAACGAGAAATTGGATGCAACTATAAACTGCTGGAAGAGTGTTGTTTTAATGGAAGTTCACATCGCATGCTGAATGGGAGAAAAAAAAACTTGATGCAGGTGTCTGGTCTTTACTGACTCGGTAGGTGCAAAGAGTAGTCAAACAGCCGTTTGTGTGATTTTATGATTGGAAATCACTGTTCAGATGTTCCCTTATCTATGTGTGAATTGCTGCCATTAACACAAATTAAGAATGAACATTTTAGGCCTACTACAAAATGTATTTTTTTCACAAAACGCGATATCCACCAGACCAGTTTCTTTGCAAAGTGCGATATAACAGTTATAGAACTGTTATATATAGAACAGTTATATACGCAAACTCAGCATCCCCTGGGAGGAGAGTCACCGTCGGTGAAGTGCTCTGAGTTTGCTCATTGATTTAACGATAATATCAAAACAAAAAAGCATATGTTTTTAAAAAGAGGATTCACGTTTGCAGTTTAATTGTTTATACTGCAGGCAAACTGTCAGTCACAGGCTACGTCCGTCTGTCAGTCAGAGAATCGAAGCTTCAGAGTCGAGCTAACCTCATGGATTTTGATGAGGGATTGGAGCTGGTCATTCCAGCTGCATAATAATAATAATAATAATAATAATAATAATAATAATAATAATAATAATAATAATAATAATAACAACAATAATAACATTATTATTGTTACAGTGAAATAATTCATTAAATATGACAGGGCGAGGCGAGCTTGTGTCCGCGGACTCCGCCTGCTCTGATCATACTGGTTTGGTTTTCAGCAGCGGTGTTTAGGAGCCTCCACTCTTTCTGTAACGAGCTACAAGTCGTTTATTTAACTAACTTAATCTTACTTATCTAAATTATAACTAATCACAATTAGTCCGAAGCTGTTTAAGGATGGTTGAAACGATAAACATCCTGCAGTTAGTTTGCTCTGACAGCTCAGCCGGTATGTTGTAATGCAACCTTTTCATTCAGGGACTGGCCTAGATTACTGCCACACGCCATAGTCACATTATATCTATTATGGCATTATGTTTTTGATTGTTATGAATATTTACGATCTATTGATAAATTATTGTTAATTTTCCCACTGATGATCCAAAAGATTTCTTTAAATGCCACAGTGAAGCCTGCTTAAAGCCATTAGTGCCCCAGCAAAAAATGAGAGAAAAAGTTCTGTTATATTGTGTACGTTCTGGCCAAAACTAACTAACTAACTCAGAATCTTATTATTAATAATCAATCTTTGTATATACTGTTCTTTATAGTTTTTATTAATTTTAATCAATTTAAGATGTTTGACAATGTTAAGATAAATATGTTGCATTTTGGCATGCTTTTTGACTTATTTATGAACTAATTATGGACATAAAATTCAATAAAAAATATCCTGGATTTGAAGAATATGTGTCCCTGGCCTTCACTGAGCTCCAGTAATAGTTTAACGTACTGAAATTGTGAATAAACTTGACTGTTGATGTCTTCAATAATAACGTCAAATAACCAACATTTCTCAAAATGGATATATCTCGTTTTGCAACGAAACTCTTCATTTGATAATTACATTTTTACAGGAGTTTGAATTATTTCCCTTCAACTGCATATTTAAAACAATTATGTAACAATTTTCTCCACAAACTTTTTCCTGAGGGCTGAAATGCCGAAAAGTAACATTAACAAACTAGACAGAGTGCTGTTCGCTTGTGTGAAACCCACCACCGTGATCCAGGGTGATGTAACGGTTGCCAGGGTGCTGCTATGTGGTTGCTAAGGAGTAGCTGTCAGCACGTTTCTAGGCAGCGAAGTGTGGTCTTCGTGTCTCTATGATTTGGCGTCCTTCATTAAGAGTCAGCGTTTGTTTGACCAACACTAGAATTGAACCATCGTCCTTCCTCCATACATTCCTGTCAATCCTGATCATCAGCACTTTTGTCAACTATCGCCTGTATCTCCATGGTGACCGGCCACGGGTGATTTTTTTTTTTTCACTTCTGTGAGTAGAGAGTGGCATTCAGTCTATAAATAACCAGACAGACGCTTCGTCCTTCCATTAATTGGTCTGTCGATGAATCAGACTGTAAATGATGATGGAGGATTAGCATCTGAAAGCAGAAAGCACGGCTGCTCGATTGGGAAAAATGAATTATTTTGGTGATATGCATTTAGTAATATATATATTATATATAAATCACAACTTCACTGGAATAGTATGACTGTTATTAAAGAAAACATTCATTCATTCATTTTCTTTTCGGCTTAGTCCCTTTATTAACCACAGCGGAATGAACCGCCAACTTATCCAGCATATGTATTACACAGCGGATGCCCTTCCAGCTGCAACCCATCTCTGGGAAGCATCCTTAAAGAAAACAAAACTGAATAAATAGCGATATTTAGTTTTTTCTTTAATAAAAGTCATTGAGTTTCATACTAATCCAGTGCAGCTGTAGTTGATACATAATATATATTACCAAATGTATAATATATTGCCGTTATATATTTTTTCCCCTGTAGAATCTAAGGTAATTTACTGGAAGCAGTTCGCCAGTTGGGCCTCATGGTGGCGCAGTGGGTAGCACAATCACCTCACAGCAAGAAGGTCGCTGGTTCGAGCCTCGGCTGGGTCAATTGGCATTTCTGAGTTTGCATGTTCTCCCCATGTTGGCGTGGGTTTCCTCCGGGTGCTCCGGTTTCCCCCACAGTCCAAACACATGCGGTATAGATGAATTGGGTAAGCTAAATCGGCTCTAGTGTATGTGTGTGAATGAGTCTGTATGGATGTTCCAGTGATGGGTTGCAGCTGGAAGGGCATCCGCTGCATAAAAAACATGCTGGATAAGTTGGCGGTTCATTCCGCTGTGGCGACCCCAGATTAATAAAAGGACTAAGTCGACATGAATATGAATGAATGAAGGAGTTCACCAGTAACTTACTGTATGAGGTACAGCAAAAATACTGCATTTACAGCACCATTTATCTGAAACTGAGCGTATACACACAACAGCACTAAATCTCTTTCATACTTCAAACATACAGTTAAAGTCATAATTATTTGTCCTCCTGTGGATTTTATTTCCAAATATTTCCCAAATGATGTTTAACAATTTTTCACAGTATTTCCTCTGATATTTTTTCTTCTGGAGAAAGTCTGATTTGTTATATTTTGGCTAGAATAAAAGTAGTTTTTATTTTTTTAAAAGACATTTTAAATTCAATATTATTAGCCCCCTAAAGCAATATTTGTTTCGTATTGTCTACAGAACAAACCACTGTTATACAATGACCAGTGGTGGAAAGAGCTCTGAAAAATTTAAAAAGTACCATTGCTTGCCTAAAAATGTAGTGCAAGTACACTCTCAGAAAAAAAGGTACACAATAGTGCAAATAATGTTCATTGAGGAACAGTTTTGTATCTTTGTAAAAATTGTACCTTATATGGTACTGAAAAGACCTCTTATGATACTGTTCTGTGCCTTTATGGTACAACTGAAATGAAGGTACACAATTGTTCTCATATAAAAAGTACAAAAGTGTTGAACAACTCCTTTATTACAGTATCTATGAAAATAAATATGACTTAGACATAAGACAAGAATCATCATTTAAAAGTATGTTTAAAGATACTTATAAACATACATTTTTAGTTCTATAATACAGTAATACAAAACAACTGGTAAAACATAAAACAATAGGTATTGTAAACTAAACATTTAGGCAGTTTAATAAATGTTTGGTAAGCATTTTTGACACTGTTAAAGTACAAAGTGTCTCGTCACTGTTGTGGAACCTTTCACAAAGTGTACAATATTGTATCTACAAGTTTTTAAAAGCAAAGGTACATTTTGGTTTCCTATTGTACAAATCATGACCTTAAAAGGTACAAATTTGTTTCTTTTCTTAAGGTACAATTCTGTCCCATAAAAAGGTGCTGCCCCAGTGACAAGGGTTTGTACCTTCTTTGGTACAACATTGTACCATTTTTTTCTGAGAGTGTAGAGTAAAAGTATCTGTTAAATATTACTCAAAGTATGAGTAAAAAGTAGACCTTTCAAAAGTACTCAAGAGTAGTGAGTATTAGGGCTGTGAAATTAATCGCAATCGCAAAAAAAAAAATGTGATTTAAGCACATGCAATTTCTAAATCGCGTAAGGCTGCAATTTTATCTGTTAATTAATTTAGATTTTTGTTCAGAATACTTTCTTGTGCACATGATTTTAATATGTTGACCAATCAGAGCTGACGCAGCACACCGGGCAATTACAGCAAAGCTGAGCGGGAAATAGATGTTAACCAATCAGAGCTCACTCCGCACACGACGAAGTTGAACGGGAGAAGCGAATTGGTGGTTTTGATTGACGTTAGTTTTTATTTATTGTTCTGACTGGAATTGAGGTTAGTTCATCTTTATTTGTTGATGTTGTCTGTTTTTAACACAATTTATTACAGTTTTGTTGATCAAGCAGTGAGTGCTACTGTGTACAGTATGTGTTTAACTAGAGCTGAGGTTAGTAAAGTTAGTTTGTAGCTTGTTTGAAAAAGCAAAAACAGTTGCCAAAATCGGAATCGCAATATTCATTCAAAAAAATAAAAAATTAAATAAATAAATAAAATTCGCAATATGATTATTTTGTCCATATTGCACAGCCCTATTGAGTAGTGAGTATTACACTGGGAAAAGCTGATGCATTTACATGTAGTTTGTGGATGTGTGTAAACGTAACATTCTGTAGTGCATCTAGTTACTGCCCAGCAGGCACACAATGTCATAAGATGTTAATGTTAGGTAAGATTTAGGTTGTGATGTCGGGTGACTAAAATTCAAGTCTATTCAGCATCTAAGGAAGTTATTTTGATGTCCAATAATGATGTCAAATGACGTTTATTGATTTTAGGCTGAGTTAGAAAGTGACTAAAATCCAATGTCGAGCCAAGATCTTAAAACAACGTCATGTTGACATCAAATACTGACGTTTATTCATCAGGTATGGCAACCAAAATCCAATGTCTGATAGACATCATAGTGGTAACATCCACACAACACCAAACTGTAATATCATTATTCATTTTCTTTCATTCATTTTCTTTTCGACTTAGTCCCTTTATTAATCCGGGGTCGCCACAGCAGAATGAACCGCCAACTTATCCAGCATTTGTTTTACGCAGCGGATGCCCTTCCAGCTGCAACCCATCTCTGGGAAACATCCATACACACAAACACACACTATGGACAATTTAGCTCACCCACTTCACCTATACCACATGTCTTTGGACTGTGGGGGAAACCGGAGCACCCGGAGGAAACCCACGCAACCACGGGGAGAACACGCACACTCCACACAGAAATGCCAACTGACCCAGCCGAGGCTCGAACCAGCGACCTTCTTGCTGTGAGGCGATCGTGCTAGCCACTAGGCCACCGTGGCACCCTGTAATATCATTAGACATTGATATTTGGTTGGTTTTCGTTTGACATTAACGTCGGCTCCGACGTTGGTGTACAACGTCGATCTGACGTAATGTTGACATCTTGTGCCTGCTGGGTGTTTAAGGCCATTTCGGTCATCATACAGTAAATATCTATCATCTTCTCATCAGTGACATGCATCTAAACTAGGGTGTCAGGAACCTTTTTTTCACCAAAGAGCCATTTCTGACTTTTTTAGCAAATGCATTTTTTTAAAAGGTCATAAGGGTATACGACTATAAATAAAACAGGTTAAACACTTTTTTTTGTCCATTGACAACTAAAATACAAAACAAATTATAAAACAACACATGTTGAGCAAGTCTATGAATGAAGAAAGGAAAAATTTGAGAATTTTTTTATTTTCGCCATCACCACTCATGAATGTGGTCTGAATTTGTGCACAAGATTACCATAGAAATGTAAATTGCTTGCCCTTTATTGAAGTTTATCCACAGCGCCGCACACGCACATGGGTCGAAACGTTTTCTATTGTTAACTTAGTTATTGTTCATTTTGCTGTAAAAATGACAAAAAATACAATAAAAGGGGCTGTACAATTAATCGGAATCACAAAAAAAAATTGTGATTTAAGCACATGCAATCTCTAAATTTCGAAAGGCTGCAATTTTATTTATGAATTTTTTTTAATTATCGGAGTATCGCCATCCTTCTTTTTTGTCCTTGGCTGATTACATGCCTGTATATAGGAGGGGCTAATAATTCAGGAGGGCTAATAATTCTGACTTCGACTGTAAATGGTCAAATACACTTCAATAGATCGAGTGTGTCTTATGATGAAAAAAAAATCACGATTACAGTTTTCCATGTAAAACTGAGCTTTTTGTAGAAGCAAAAGGTGCAGGATTTGATGCAATAATCATTTTATCTTGATTTATGTTTGTTCATAATCACTGGAGGCCAAAATCTAAACAGAATTTGGATTATCCGCACAGACCTACTGGAAAGACGTCTCACTATTTCAGAGTTTTTGTAAAATAATGAATGCCACCATTGCACTCGCAGGTCCTGTGACAGAAAGTGGGATGGATGTTTTTTTAGAGAGATGTTCATCTTAGCTCAGATGAAACCTGCACTGAGAGAGAGGAAAGGAAAGTGAGTTTAGACAGACTGTTATGACAGAAAGACCTGAGTGACAAATAAAAGAGAGAGAACCAAGAGTCTGTTTGATCCTACAGCCAAAAACTAGAGTATGTCATTCATAGAAAGCGACAGAAAACGCAACGTTATAAACTTACATCAAACAACCACAGACTGCGTGCGTGTGTATGTGTGTGTGTGTGTGTGTGTGTGTGTGTGTGTGTGTGTGTGAATGAACTAAATGTGCTGGAGTCCTTTGAAGATTACACACTGACTACTGAAGTCTCTTTCTTTCACTCGCGCTCAGAAAAACATGGTTCAACGTGTTTATTATTGAACTTTGAAGCTCACCGAGGCTTTCCAGAACTCCCGAAATCAAAAGAATAAGACGAAAACACATGAGCATTTCATCAAGTTACTATTAAGCGTCAAACGATAAAGATATATACAGCTGAATACAAAATGATTAGCCCTTATGTGAAGTTTTAATTCTCTTACAAATGTTTCCCAAGCGCTGCTTGACAGATTTTTTTTCAACATATTTTTAAACAATAGTTTTTATAATTCATTTATTTTGCCTTTGCCACAATGACATACTATTTACTAGGTAACTGTAATGCCTGTTGTTTCCCACAGGTTTAAAATATACTTGCGGTGGTTGCTGAATTGAAACACCATTTACCCAAATCATATACAGTGAGGGAAAAAATTATTTGAACCCCAGCTGATTATTTGAATCCCCCCACAAAAAAAAACATCAAAAGATGATACTTAGGTTTTTTCTCTAATTAGGTTTCAATCAGCCCAAATAGCAAAGAAAAACAAAAAAAGCATTTAAAAGGGCCTTAAGAGTCTCATCTCCCATTCCCTTTAAGAGTCAGTTGTGTCGTGCCATGGTGAATTTGCTATTTACATGCCGGACTTTGTAGGTGTAAAAACTAATGTGAGCAATGTGAGCTAGCAAAATCAATATAGTTATTTTTTTTTAAATGAAATTTTGTATTAGTTTTTCTTGATATAACATACAATGCCATACAAATTTATAAAATGTAGTTCTTCACAATTTATAAATTTGCTCATCAATTTAGAAAATAAATAAATAAATTGACAACCAGTAGCAAAATAATAAAAAACAATAGTAAAGAGCATACCTGTCAACATTGGGATGTGGTAATAAGGGATACGCCCACCATAATAAGGTATAGACCCCCCCCAAAAATCCCCATATTAAATATGTTCTTCTGGAGCTGTTTCAATGTAAATAAACAGTTTTACGGTCCGTAATATTTTTTAATATTATTATTTACAAAAGAAAATGTAATAGTATACATTATCAAATAGTTTAGCTTATTAAATGAGCTATTATAAAGAAATAGAATCAAGTTATCAAATCTCAATAATCTTTTTCTCACTGTATAACTCACACATTCTGAATAAAGAGCAGCGAGTGAATCTCATTTATTTAGATTTTTTGTTTGATTACATTAAATAACAGAGGTGTCACTTCAAAAACGCACACGTCTATTTGCTTTCCTAATGTTTTATGCTCATTTAGGACAAAATTAGTTGTGTTTGAAAAAAAAAAAACATTAAGATCGACATCTTTAGATGTTATTATTATTATTTATGTGTATGTCTGTTCAAACACGCACCCAAAAGCCAGTATCCACTTTCACTACGCTTCAAATCGCTGGTACAGAATCCATTTGGGAAACAGCGTCGATTTATGACTATGAAGCGCATCAGCTGACAGTCACACACCGCTTTATGACTGTTTTGAGGATTGCATATGAGGAGCGACGGCACCTGTAATGAATAGGAAAGGGAATCCCGCCATTTTTATATTTATTTCAGTGTTTCATGCCTAAATAAACCTAAAGCACAGAACAGACTTACATTTAAGAGCAAGGGGCGGCCCCTGGTTCGGCAGTATGGGTTGCGTATAGGGACGATCGGCTTTTTAATGTTTATCGTCACCCTTTAGAGAAAGACTGAAAATATGGGATAAATACGGAAAAATACCTTTACGGGATGATAGCGGGATAGAACTGTAAAATACGGGAGCTTTGACAGGTATGGTACAGAGCATAACCGGATAGATACATTCATATTTCAAGTGAGGAAATGAAAATCTCCCATATATCTATTTCCTAGTAATCACCATTCATTTTGGCCAACATTTTCTCAAATGATACCTTCTCAATCGTGGATTCCATCCATAATTTAAGTGTAGGGCGCTCAATATCTTTCCAAAACCTCAGTATTATACGTGCTGCAGTAGTAATGGCCATAGTTGTAAGGGTAAACTTAATATGGTTAGTTTTGATTTCATGTGTACTTTAATAGTGAGAACTGCTATTTAAACTGAAGTGTTACCTTGTTGTTTGTGTCTCTCCCTCTCTCTGCAGTCTGTTCGCAGTATTCCCGAGGAGTGTTTGCGATATTCGGCCTGTACGACAAGCGTTCGGTTCACACTCTGACGTCGTTCTGCAGCGCCCTGCACATCTCTCTGGTGACGCCCAGTTTCCCCGCCGAGGGCGAGACTCAGTTCGTCCTGCAGCTGCGTCCGTCCATCCGTGGAGCCTTGCTGAGCCTGCTGGACCACTACGACTGGAGCCGATTCGTGTTCCTGTATGACACCGACAGAGGTAAAAACACAACAAATAGATACAACTTAATCATCTGTAATGAAGAGGTGTTATAGATGTTCACAACAAGTTTTAAAGAAGACCTACTATGTAAAAATCCCAGTTGTGTGTGTGTGGCAGCAGTGTGTGAATATAAGCAGCTTCTAATGAAAACAATCACATTAATTGTATTTATTATAGTCCCACTTGATAAAAACAGTCTGCTGAAACACTTTGATTGACATTCTCCCATAGTACGTGTCATCAAAGGATAGCCCCGCCCACTAGTTACCATCTCTTTCCTCATTAGCATAGTCTTGTTTTTGAATCTGCCACTGTGCTGACTCATAGGCGTTTGTAGCTCCGCCCTCTTCTTAAAAGAGCACAATCTCATTTAAATTTAAAGCGACAGTCGCCAAAACGCCACAATTAGGATCAAAGCCTAAAAGGGACAGTTTCAGAGGGTTATAACACATTATTTGTGTGGTATTTTGAGCTGAAACTTCACATAAACACTCTCTAGGGACATTAGAGACTTATTTTAGATCTTGTAGAAAGGGGCATAATAGGTCTCATTTAAAGTCAGAGTGAACACAAAGTGGCTGCAGATGTTTTTTCTTGTTATGCGCTTATGCAATATCATAGATATATACAGTAGATATCACGTATGAACCACATTTGGTTTTGGCTCATGTGTGCACCCATAGGCGTTCTGGTCTAAAAAGGAGGCGTGTTAAGTCACATTGCATAGTTTGTGCGCCTTGCTTACACATTGCTTAATACACTCAGGATGTACAGCAATACAGAAATATCTTTACAAATGAAAAAGAGTTAAAGGATGAAAATATCAAAGTAATCTCGGGGGGCCTTTTTAATTTATTCATAACAACTTGCTTTTTTATAATGTCATTATTATTAGCAGTATTATTTATTATATGCATATTTATATTTGTTTTATTAATAACAAGCTTAGATTTGTCCACCTGTCAGGTTTTAGACCATATGGGGCATAGCATGTGTGTTTGGATATAACAACACTTCGTTATTATTGTTCATTTATTCGTTTGCTGGAGATTAGAACTGAAGTTAGAAATAGTTTTGAATCAAATCTTTGCACTTCACAAGCAAAATTAAATATGTAGGTAGGCTAATGGATGTCTGTGCGTACAACACCGTTTCCCTATCCACGAAAGAGAGAAATAGAAAGTGAAAGTTAAGGGCGATTGGAGGAGGCTCATTCTTTATCAAATGCGCCATTGTGAGACCCAACTCACTCTTAAAGGGAATGGGAGATGAGTAGGGCCAGACAGAATCTGTGGACATTTTTTGCTATTTCTGTGGAATGTTTTGTTAAAAATCTGCAGATTTATGCGTAATGATTTTGGGAGGATCATAATTAAAACGTTAATGCATGAAATAAAAAGTGATACCTTTTAAACTTTTATTAATGTTTACAATGCGAATCCAATAAGCTTCACTTTATTTAGTAAACAAAGCAAGTCCCTCATATAAAATCTCTACTAATAGACAGAAAGTAGTATTTCACAAACTGTATTGTAAATAAATCATATGACTATTTTCATATTAGTCAATATCATTGCTGAAATTAAGTTGAAAACTGAATAAATATAAATATACACACATTTACACCAGTAAATAAACAGAATCAATGATGGGCTAAAAATCGGCGGAAATCTGCTAAATTCTGCACGCGCAGATTCTGTGTTTGCCTAGAGATAAGACTCTGATTGGTTCATTCACAAAACACACCCATAACTCATTAAGAGAATAAGCAATCCTGTTAGACCATGTGTCGCGGCGCAGAGCGTGTTTTTTCCGTCCTTCAAATAGCGAAAGTGGATTCGGACACGGCCTTAATGCTTTTGCAACTTGTGCTTCAGACTGCGCTTAGATCATTAAAATAGAGCCCATAGACTTGAAGGGGACGGGTCATGTCAGGTGCCTGAGAGCATTTGATTGGTCCAAAGATTTGATGAGAAACTAAAGTATGAGATGACGTCAAAAATTGGTTATCCATTTAGATGGAAGTGACAACCTGCAAATTGTGGATGTTTATTTCTTCTTCATGCAATTTTTGCCACTTGCCACTATAGCTTATAGATATCCTGAAGACTAACTTACTCATAAGCTGCGTCCCAAATGACACACTATACACTTATGCACTATGTACTTATGCACTAACACACTCAACAGCAAAGTATATGTATGTAGTGTCGTCCCAAATGGAGCACTAATGGGTTTTATACTAAGCAGAAGTTCAAACCGTTTCTCTGATGATGTTTGACGGTTGCCAAATTAGTGAAATAAATGACCAAAATACCAAATAATACCTGCATGAGTGTAACCGCATTCACCATCGGGAGGCGCTTTAATCACTCTCGTAGGAGAATTTTGCTTTCACAATCCAATATAAATAGTTATCCAACATGTGCGCCCGATAGCTCCGCCCCTTCCGCTACGTGCGCAAAGCTGCGGTAGTTGAGTGTGTGAAGTGTCCATCATTACACACTTCATTTTACGTTTTTTTTTTTACGGTTGAATGAGTGCATCATCTGGTTAATTAAAGTGCACTTCATATTTTTTCAGTTTTCAGTATGAACGCATTACTTACACTATTTATACTACAAAATGGCGTGGAATAGTGCACAAGTATGCGATTTAGGACGCATCTTTACTAACACCTACTTGCCGGCAGCTAGCTCTCTGCAACTCTCACGTGGTCGCCCACTGAAAGCTAAGCAGGGCTGCGCCCGGTCAGTACCTGGATGGGAGACCACATGGGAAGGTGGTGTTAGTGGGGCCAGCAGGGGGCGCCCAACCTGCGGTCTGTGTGGGTCCTAATGCCCCAGTATAGTGACGTGGACTCTATACTGCTCAGTGAGCGCCGTCTTTCGGATGAGACGTTAAACCGAGGTCCTGACTCTCTGTGGTCATTAAAAATCCCAGGATGCTCTTCGAGAAAGAGTAGGGGTTTAACCCCGGCATCCTGGCCAAATCAGCCCATTGGCCTCTGTCCATCATGGCCTCCTAACCATCCCCATATCATAATTGGCTTCATCACTCTGTCTCCTCTCCACCAATCAGCTAGTGTGTGGGGTGCGGTTCTGGCGCAAATTGGCTGCCGTCGCGTCATCCAGGTGGATGCTGCACATTGGTGGTGGATGAGGAGATCCCCCCCGATTGTGTAAAGCGCTTTGAGTGTCTAGAAAAGCGCTATATAAATGTAAGGAATTATTATTATTATTATTATTATTATTACACCTAAAATGTTTAAAATTCACAGGGACTTGAAGTATACTCCAGAAAACTAGCTAGAAGTATACTTTTTTTTTTATTAGGGACTATAGATTTAGAAATTGATGTGACAGTATAAGGCGGCATGGTGGCTTAGTTGTTAGCGCTGTCGCCTCACAGCAAGAAGGTCACTGGTTAGAGCCCCGGCTGGGTCAGTTGGCATTTCTGGGGACTCCGGTTTCCCCCACAGTCCAAACACATGCGCTATAAGTGAATTGGATGAACTAAATTGTAGTGTATAAGTGTGTGTGAAAGTGTGTGTGTGTGTGTGTTTCCTAGTACTGGGTTGTGGCTGGAAGGGCATCCGCTGTGTAATACTTATACTGGAATAGTTGGCAGTTTATT
Source organism: Danio albolineatus (assembly GCA_903798035.1). Taxonomy (NCBI): domain Eukaryota; kingdom Metazoa; phylum Chordata; class Actinopteri; order Cypriniformes; family Danionidae; genus Danio; species Danio albolineatus. The sequence continues at coordinate 2,529,296 of CAIGQQ010004837.1, forward strand.
CCACTGTGGTGACCCCAGATTAATAAAGGGACTAAGCCAAAGGAGAGTGAATGAATGGATGTTACAGTATAGAATGACTCTGTCAGTGTTATCATGAATATTTTGAGCATTATAGACTCTCGGGGGTGTAAACATCGCATTCTTTTGGTCTTCATGACTAAAAACAAACTCAGTCCTTCACATCAGTCTGCAGACTTCAACACAATTTAGAAAGTCATGTAGGATTTCATTTGAAGTTACAGGCCATTCATAGACTGGCATAAAAAAAAATTGCATATATTTACATATAACTGATTTGAATATTTCTGTCATAAACAATAAACGGCTGTTGCGCATATCTGAAACATAAATATAAATGAAGTGTATGAACATACTGAAGCCTCCGTCTACTCTACACACATGCACACATTTGGAAGCTGGCGGTGGTGTTGGAGTCGCAGCTGCCGGCTAATTCACTCGTCTGGCATTATGAGTCCTGGAGAGAGACAAGACCTGTGTGTGTGTGTGTGAGTGAGAGTGTGTGTTTTATTGTTTGTCTTTGATCTGCTTATGTATATGTGTGCATGTCTCTTTGTGTGAGTGAGTATATGTCACAGTGTGAGAGTGTGTGTGTGTGTCTGAGTGTGTGTCCACTTTTCCATGTCTCTGTTTTCTGTGTGTGTGTTTGTGAGTGAGTATGTGTCTCTGTCTGATTGTGTGAGCGTGTTTTTCTGTGTGTATGTGTGTGCGCGCATGCATTTATCTCTTTTTTTGTAAATGCGTGTGCACGTTTGAGCGTGTGTCTGTCTGATTGTGTAAGTGTGCCTCTGTCTGTGTGTGCGTATATCTGTGTGAGTGAGTGAGAGTGAGTATCCATGTTTGTGTGTGTCTCAGTGTGTGTATATGTGTGTGTGTGTGTGTGTGTGAGAGAGAGTTAATAATAATCAGTGTGTGTGTGTGTGTGTGTGTGTGTGTGATAGGTAATAATGAGTGAGTGTGAGTGTACTGTAGATGAGTGTGTGCATCTCTGTGTGTGTGTGTGAGTGTGTGTGTGTGTGTGTGTGTGTACGTGCACGCGTTTATCTCTTTTTTGTGTATGTGTGTGCATGTTTGAGTGTGTGTATGTCTGATTGTGTGAGTGTGCCTCTGTCTGTGTGTGCGTATGTGTGTGTGTCTATCTGTGTGAGTGAGTGAGAGTGTATATGCATGTTTGTGTATGTGTGTGTGTGTGTGTGTGTGTGTGTGTGTGTGTGAGAGAGAGAGAGTTGTTTTGTCTCTCTCTCTGTGTGTGTGTGTGTGTGTGTGTGTGTGTGAGAGAGAGAGTTAATAGTGAGTGAGTGTGTGAGTGTACTGTAGATGAGTGTGTGCATCTCTTTTTTGTATGTGTGTGTGTCTAATTGCGTGAGTGTATCTGTATCTGTGTGTGTGTGTGTGTGTGTGTGTGTGTGTTAGAGAGAGAGAGAGTTAATAATGAGTGTGTGAGTGTACTGTAGATAAGTGTGTGCATCTGTGTGTGTGTGTTTTTAAGTGAGTGTGTGAGTACTGTAGGTGAGTGTGCATCTCTGAGTGTGTAATTGAGTAAGTGACTGTGTGTGTGGTCTCTCTCTCTCCTGTGTGTCTTGTGGAGCTCAGCGTTCACCCAGTGAGCGTCTGAGATTTTCCTCCTGCTGTCGGTCCGCTGTTCCTGCGCTCACCGGAGTGTGAAAACTCTTCCTCCTGGAGCCCAGAGCGACGAGGGCCTCAAGCCAATCACCCAGCCATCCGTGATCTCCTGCTTAAAGGCCAGAAAGAGAAGCTAATGGATCTACTAGCATCCGCTTTCTCCTCTCATCTGCATCTCCTCTGACTGCTTTAATTCAATCCCAGCTGGCATCGATTCCAAGGACGATGCAGCACGTTTCCCCCCCCCCCATCAGTTGTGCTTGTTTTTTTGGCTGGTTTATCTGGCTGGGGTTTGACCTCACACCTCTGCATTGCGGAAAAGTGTGTGTCCTGTCCGCTAAAACGTCTCCGATCGCTCGCCTGCACACATGTGAAACGGCTAATCGCAGGGGAACGTCCAGCCTGTCTGGAGATGTTAGCATCAGAGGCAGTCCTGATGGGGCTGTGGAGAAAACATATCCTTTCATTTATTACATCTACGCAGTGGCGCAGTAGGTAGTTCTGTAGCCTCACAGCAAGAAGGTCACTAGTTCGAGCCTCGGCTGGGTCAGTTGGCGTTTCTGTGTGGAGTTTGCATGTTCTCCCTGCGTTCGCATGGGTTTCCGGTTCCCCCCACAGTCCAAAGACATGCGGTACAGGTGAATTGGGTAGGCTAAATTGTTCGTAGTGTGTAAGCATGAATGAGTCTGTATGGATGTTTCCCAGAGATGGGTTGCAGCTGGAGGGGCATCCACTGTGTAAAACGTGCTGGATAAGTTGGCGGATCATTCCGATGTGGCGTCCCTGGATTAATAAAGGGACTAAGCCGAAAAGAAAATGAATGAATGAATGATTACATCTCAAACTGAGTGAGGCTGCACAAACCGCAATAAAACAACAACAACAACGTGTCAAACAGAACTAATCATGGCTCCTTTTGGCTCAGACTGTGTACGTTAGTTAAGATTATATGTGACTGTCAGTGTGACGAGAAGGAGCTGAGCAGACAAAAATACCTTCATAGACAAAAGACCAGGTAAACAATGAATTATGATTTTTTCTTTCTTACAGCATTATATTTATGACTTGTTTGTAGTGTGATCAACGTTTGGGCTAGTTGTAGATGTGTTTGGAAGCAACTCCTAACATTTTAATAATATTTTTGGCAAATTGAACGAAATGACTTGAAAAAAGATTTGTTCGTCTCGATGAACGAGACTCAAAGATCCGAGTCAGTAAAATGATCTGAACTTCCCATCACTAGCAAACTCAATCTTTTTTATTTACCTGAGTGTGTGCTTTAGCTAAACTGAAACGGTGTAGCCTCTCGCTGACCTTTAGAGACGCCACTAGGTTGTATATTAAACATTATTACATCGGAAACATGATAACTTGGCATTCATTTTCTTTGTTTTTACTCAAAAGACTAAGACTAAAACTAAATCAAAGATTGCTGTCAAAATTAACACTGGAATAAACATCAACATATAGTGATAGTATTGAGAAAAAGAGAAAGAGAAGTATGAGGTGAATAAAACTGTCGATCCATTTAGGCAGAAGTGACAAACTACATGCTTTGGATGTTTATATCTTCTGAATACTAATTTTGTCACTGTTTTGCATATAACATTAACCATATAACATAAGATAACATTAAGACTAACATATTGATGCTAAAAACATTATTGTGATTTCTCTGGGATTTCCATAACAACTGCGTATTAATACCCTCTCTTATGCTGTGTTCACACCAGACGCGCCAAGCGCAAATAAAACACGATATTCGCGCGTAAATAGCCGCGTGAACATTTTGAGTTTACTCGCTTCAGTCGCGCGTCAAATTCACTTCACAACAGACATGGATTCGCATGATGGGCAGGGCTTCTGTCTATGACCTGGTGACTCTAGCTTCATTGCTAAATGGCTAACATGGGTTTTATAGAGAGAATAACTGTTTATGTGTTTTATGAAGACTGAAAAACAGGGTCGATTAGTTTGGAGCCGTGTCTGAGTCCACTAGATCCTTTCAGAGGTGCACCGAGCTCTATGAGTTCATAAACTCCTCCAGAAACTTAACCTGGATGATGGATGATGGACTTTAAGTGGTGCTTCTGACTGAGCCAAGCCCAGTTTGATGATCTGGTGTCGGCCGAAGGATTTTCCCCCAGACACCAACAACAGCTGATACGTCGTAATCACGCCCCCACAAGAGCAAGCTCCTGATTGGTTAACGCAGCACGAATGACCGCTGAAGTTCAGATTTTCAAACTCGAGCATTTTGTGCAAAACACGCGTCAATCACGCAAAACGATCAACTGGCGCCGCTTTATTCGCGCAAATCGCGTCATTCACGCTGCCTTATTCGCACATATCGTGCCGCAGGATGTCTGTTGCATTACATTGTCACTTCTTTGCATTGACTTAACATGTGAATCACTCCAGTGTTTCCTCTAGGATTTTTTCCAGCTGTAGCGGCAGACTCTGTTGGCCCTTTTACACAGACCTACCAACTACCTGTGGCTTAATTTCAATGACAAATCAAAAGTCAAATGACAACGAGATCGCATTTATGTAATACGAGCATACGAATCTCTTCACTAAATGTAAAATCTAACACTGTATACATCATCGCCAAAGAAGCTTTAAAGGGGTGGTCCACTACGATATCATATTTTAAACTTAAGGCCCGTGCACACCGAGACGTTTTTTGCTGGCGTTTTCGGTCGATGTCAGATGCCTTGTGACTAAATAAAGGGCGTTAATGTGATTGTGCACACCAACGCGCAAAACGGCAGGTGTAAAAAGCGTCATTTTTAAAGAAACTCCTCATGCTTGTTTTTTTGTTGTTTTGACGCCCCGCGCCAAAAGCTTCTCCACTAATCAGATCGGCACTTTTGTTCACGTGTACGGAGCCGCTGAAGTTACAGTAAACACCCCTTGGATGCGCTCAAGCGCAAAACTGTTAATGCGAGCGCAGATGCCCAAAGGCGATATGAACGTGGAGCTGCTTATTGCACTTGTGAACAATAATCATTTCTTAGAGCTGCTACTTGAACCATCCATGCTTTGCCGATCGCAACATAAAGCATGTTAAACTTCCTATTTTCTTCTTCTGTTTAACAAGCGGGTGTCAGAAGCTTGGTGCCACCCTGTGTGCCATCTAACGTCAAGGAGTGATTTTGCATACTCTTTGGCTCGACGCCAGAGAAAATCGCTTGGCCTTGAATGTGGAAAAACGACTCGAAAAACGCAAACGAAAAGCGTCCCGGTGTGTACGAGCCTTTACATTAGTCTCCTATATCAATATTCCCAATTTGCCCCTACTCAATATTCCGATTACGCTGGAAGTACATCAACATACTAGAAATGAAATCTCAGCACCTTCTGGTTCACTCAGACTTTAAATGCATAAAGATGGTCTGTGTTTTCATCTGGTGTGTCGTTACAGCAGTGCTGGAATCTGCTTCCCATGCAAATGTTAACAAAACAGTTGAGCTAACGTCTCCAGTTAGAGACCCAGAGTAACTGGACTGCTCACTTTGGTGGAGGATCTGACCATCTGGTGGTCTGGATGGAGATATTGCTAACTGGTTCCAGATCAGCTCAGCATGAGTTTAGTGCTTTGACACTTCTGCCAATTTCTGCTGCCATCATAAACACTGCATAAAATACAGCTCCAGTACAATGTGTACTGTGATTTTGGTCAATAGTAACAAGATCACAACACGCACACGCAGGTCTGATTACATTTAGTGTTATTCTAAATTCATTCATTTTCCTTCAGCTTAGTCCCTTATTTATCAGGGGTCGCCACAGTGTAATGAATCACCAACTATTCCAGCATATGTTTTAAGCAGCGGATGCCCTTCTAGCTGCAACCCAGCACTGGGAAACACCCATACACTCTCACATTCTCACACACACTCATATACTATGGCCAATTTAGTTCACCTAGAGCGCATGTGTTCGGACTGTGAGGGAAACCGGAGCACCCGGAGGAAACCCACACCAACACGGAGAGAACATACAAACTCCACATAGAGAAGCCAACTGACTCAACCGGGACTCGAACCAGTGACCTTCTTGCTGCGGGGCAAAAGTGCTAACCACTGAGATACCGTTCCACCCTTTCTAAATTTCAAACTAAAATATTTTCACTTGTTATTTTGTAGTTGTCGTTGTCATTGTTTCTACAGAAAAAGGCAATGGGGCAATTTTGTTAAACTATAGTGAGTTTAGTGCTCCGCCATGGCATTTGAGAGCTTTTTTTAATTGTCAATACTTCAACATTACCAGACAGACATTTATAAGTACGGATGTAACGATTCACCTGACTCACGATTCGATTCACGCTAATAATCTCACGATTCACGATTAAAGGCTCGTACACACCGGGACGCTTTTCGTTTGAGTTTATCGTTAGTGTTTTACGAGACGTTTTACTGCATTCAAACCCAAGCGATTTACACTGGCGTCAAGCAGAAGAGTGTGCAAAATCACTCCTTGACGTTAGATGGCACACAGGGTGGCACCAAGCTTCTGACACCCGCTTGTTAAACAGAAGAAGAAAAGAGAGAGTTTACACGCTTGTTGTTGGCGATCGGCAAATCATGGATAGTTCAAGTAGCTCTAGCGATGAAGAAATGATTATTGTTCACCAGTGCAGTTCATCAGCTCCACGTTCATACACTCTCAGAAAAAAAGGTACACGATGGTACAAATAATGTTCCTTGAGGAACAGTTTTGTACCTTTGTAAAAATTGTACCTTATATGGTACAGAAAAGACCTCTTATGATACTGTGTAGTGCGTTTTATGGTACAACTGAAATGAAGGTACATACATGTTCTCATATAAAAGGTACAAAAGTGCAACTTTTACTTGAGAACAACACCTTCTTTATTACAGTATCTATGAAAATAAATGATTGGAAAGGCAAAGTGATTTTTATGAATAATTTCCATATTAAAACAAGAATCATCATTTAAAAGTATGTTTAAAGATATTTATAAACATACATTTTTAGTCCTATAATACAATAATACAAAACAACTGGTAAAACATAAAACTATAGGTATTGTAAACTAAACATTTAAGGCATTTTAATAAATGTTTGGTAAGCAGTTTTAACACTGTTAAGGTACAAAGTGTCTTGTAACTGTGGTGGCACCTTTCACAAAGTATACAATATTGTATCTGCAGGGTTTTAAAAACAAAAGGTACATTTTGGTTTCCCATGGTACAAATCATGACCTTAAAAGGTACAAATTAGTTTCTTTTCTTAAGGTACAATTCTGTCCCATAAAAAGGTACTATCCCAGTGACAAGGGTATCTTCTTTGGTACAACATTGTACCATTTATTCTCGCCTCTGGGCATCTTCTTCAATGTGCGCTCGCATTAACAGTTTTGCGCTTGAGCGCCTCCAAGGGGTGTTTACTGTAACTTCAGCAGCTCCGTACACGTGAAAAAAAGTGCCAATCTGATTTGTGGAGGTTTTGACACGGCACGTCAAAACAAAAAAAACGAGCATGAGGCGTTTATTTAAAAATGACGCTTTTACGCCTGCCGTTTTGCGCGCTGGTGTGCACAATCACATTGACGCCCTTTATTTAGTCACGAGGTGTTAAACGTCGACTGAAAACGCGAGCAAAAAACGTCTCGGTGTGCACGGGCCTTTAGTCACGATTTTTTTACAAAATTATTTGAAACAAATTTAAGGTCATATATTTTCTGCCATAAATAATTTAACTAAACTAAATATAACAAAATTAGCTATTTTAAAAACAAATTCCCCTTCCCCAAAAAAGACTAATACAAACTAAATACGACTCTTATGAACTAAAGAAGACTAATATAAACAAACTATAACTGTGCTGGGATTTTACATTTGTAAAAAGAAATAACAGCATATCTATCTTTTCTGGCGTAAGCTGAGGTCTTTGCACATATACAATGTCCCCTGCTGATGAAAAAACTCTTTCACTGGGACTGAGATGGCTGGAGAGGAAAGCCTTTCCTAAACCTGAGAGCAGTGTGTACAGAGGTGGTCAATAGGCCACAATAAGGGACTGGCATAAAATACTGATTATAAAATTGGATAGAGACAAGAGTTGAACATGATTATGAAGGTGAACAATTAACATTACTTGTATAATTAATTAGTATAAGTATCAGTGTGATACACTTAATAAGAAATAACCTTGAACATTTTAAAATATTCAATAATGATAAGCAAAAAAGTAATAAAATATCCATAAACTAATTTGAAAAGGAGAGGGTAAAACAATCTAATACCTGCTTCTGTAGCGAAGCTGCAAATCATCCGGTCCAAGTGTTTGGCTTATGCCGAGTTCAGACTGCATGATTTTCAAAGTAGTCGCGTCACAGATGTGTTCACGCTGCATGACTATCTGGGGTAGTGTTCTTTCGGTGATGTGTTTACACTGCGAGATGGATCGGCGACAGGGAGTTTCACACTGCAGGACTTCAAAATAGGAAGAATCGCCAACAACTTTGTCCAAACTACGTCTCACACCCAAAAACACATCGTAAATCTTTTGTTATTAACTACATAGCGAGAAAGAAGCCTTTAATGGGATAGAAAAAAATAGCAATTTCTCCTCAACGTTTTTATTTTTTGACCGGGTTGGGTTGTGATATTGCTCACATGACACGCCAAACAGACACGGGGGCTCCTGCCAAATTTACACTCATTTTCCCTTCATTTCTTGTGTCTGAATAAACTGAAAATGAGCTTTTAACTTCTCCTCAACCTCCCGCTGGCCTGCAGAGACCCACACTAGTGAACGCTGCTCTCTCATTGGCTGTAGGCGATCGCCGGTGTTATTTTCAGTCAAAACACATTTCACACGGCATGATTTGAATCGCCGACAGCTCCAGATATTCAGATATTCATATCTTCCTCATCGATGATTCTCTCAGATCACGTCTTTGATAGTTCATATTGTGTGATTGTCACTCGCGTGAACGAGCACCGATTTGCCTGTGATTTCAGGCATTTGTCGGCGACTTCTCAAAACCTGTCGGCGAGTCAAAATCGGGGCTAAAATCATGCAGTCTGAACTCTGCATTATTAATAGTTTTTTTTGTGTGTGTGTGTGTATAGATGTCTGATAGTAGTTTATGTGCATCATATTTGCTGCTAGTGTAAGTAAATGTCTTTTTGCAGTATTTGCACTGTTTGTGTTTTGTCTGGTGCACTTCGCCGATGTCATTTTACTCTGACGCCCCACCTCTGGCTTGCCGCTTATGTTGAGGTAAAGCGAGATTGCGCCTCTAAACACAGCGCCCCCTCTGTTCAAAAAATGTATCGCAATGCAGTTAAAAATTTCAAACGACTTGAAGCGATTTTCAACCAGCTCACGGTGAATCATTACATCTTTATTAATAACTTAAAAAGATTGCACAATAAAGCTGAGATAAGTCAATTTACATCACAAACAATACAAAAATATCTAATTCAATAAACAAAATACCAAACTAATTATTTAAAATTAAGTAGGGGATAAATAAAGAGAAATAAGTATTGAAGATGTCAAAATATGACACCAAAATCCTCTTATGAATTATATAAACATCTTGCTTTTGGACTTTTCATCTCTCTTAATGTCTTCACATATCTCTAAACACTACTAATCATGAGGAAATTTAGAAAAATTTACATTTACGAATTTACAATTTTAATAATATCAACATTATTTATTATGTGAGATATATTTTTATCCTTGAATATCAAACCAAACTTACAACCAGAAAGAACTGTTCTATAAACACAAGAAACATTGGAAGATATGATCTGACCTTTACATAATACAATAATAGAGATAAAATTATTCATTTTCCAAAGGGGTGTACTCATTTATGCTGCGCAGATTTGTCCATTGCACATCTTTTGATATGAATCTCTCATTTCCAGCACATTCAAAAGGTGCACTGGTGGATTGAGATTTGGGATCTCACTTATAATTGTGGCTTATGCACAAAACAGGGCGAAAGAAATGTACGTATGCCACTTCCCACGCAGAAACTTTATAGAAGCGTGCGCGCAACTGTAAGTAAACTCTTAAGTAAACATATTTACCTTAAATATTGACATAATTGCCCTTCTTCAAACCACCATATGAGCTGTAATCATTAATAAATACAGGGAGTGCAGAATTATTAGGCAAATGAGTATTTTGAGCACATCATCCTCTTTTCGCATGTTGTCTTACTCCAAGCTGTATAGGCTGGAAAGCCTACTACCAATGAAGCATATTAGGTGATGTGCATCTCTGTAATGAGAAGGGGTGTGGTGTAATGACATCAACACCCTATATCAGGTGTGCAGAATTATTAGGCAACTTCCTTTCCTTTTGCAAAATGGGTCAAAAGAAGGACTTGACAGGCTCCGAAAAGTCAAAAATAGTGAGATATCCTGCAGAGGGATGCAGCACTCTTAAAACTGCCAAGCTTCTGAAGCGTGATCATCCAACAACCAAGTGTTTCATTCAAAATAGTCAACAGGGTCGCAAGAAGCGTGTGGAAAAACCAAGGAGCAAAATAACTGCCCACGAACTGAGAAAAGTCAAGCGTGCAGCTGCCAAGATGCCACTCGCCACCAGTTTTGCCATATTTCAGAGCTGCAACATCACTGGAGTGCCCAAAAGCACAAGGTGTGCAATACTCAGAGACACGGCCAAGGTAAGAAAGGCTGAAAAACCACCACCACTGAACAACACACACAAGCTGAAACGTCAAGACTGGGCCAAGAAATATCTCAAGACTGATTTTTCTAAGGTTTTATGGACTGATGAAATGAGAGAGAGTCTTGATGGGCCAGATGGATGGGCCCGTGGCTGGATCGGTAAAGGGCAGAGAGCTCCAGTCCGACTCAGACGCCAGCAAGGTGGAGGTGGAGTACAGGTTTGGGCTGGTATCATCAAAGATGAGCTTGTGGGGCCTTTTCAGGTTCAAGCTCAAGCTCAACTCCCAGTCCTACTGCCAGTTTCTGGAAGACACCTTCTTCAAGCAGTGGTACAGGAAGAAGTCTGCATCCTTCAAGAAAAACATGATTTTCATGCAGGACAATGCTCCATCATAGCGTCCAAGTACTCCACAGCGTGGCTGGCAAGAAAGGGTCTAAAAGAAGAAAAACGAATGACATGGCCTCCTTGTTCACCTGACCTGAACCCCATAGAGAACCTGTGGTCCATTATCAAATGTGAGATTTACAAGGAGGGAAAACAGTACACCTCTCTGAACAGTGTCTGGGAGGCTGTGGTTGCTGCTGCACGCAATGTTGATGGTGAACAGATCAAAACACTGACAGAATCTATGGATGGCAGGCTTTTGAGTGTCCGTGCAAAGAAAGGTGGCTATTTTGGTCACTGATTTGTTTTTATTTTGTTTTTGAATGTCAGAAATGTATATTTGTGAATGTTGAGATGTTATATTGGTTTCACTGGTGAAAATAAATCATTGAAATGGGTAGATATTTGTTTTTTGTTAAGTTGCCTAATAATTCTGCACAGTAATAGTCACCTGCACACACAGATATCCTCCTAAAATAGCTAAAACTAAAAACAAACTAAAAACTACATCTAGAAAAATTCCAAGATTACAGTGAAATTAATCTAGATTTAAAAAAAATAATCTATGCTCACCTATAGTTTTTTATTATGTGCTGATACAGAAAATCATGTCATTGACAATAGGGTCTCCTAACTTGTTCAGATGACCATCAATACTGTCTTTTAAACAGCAGGTAGTAAGTGTGAGACAGTAAGTGTTTACATGCAGGCTGAAGGAAAGCGTTTGCTCGCCACACACACACACACACTGGGGTTTGTGTACAGAGGATTCTCCAGGTCTCTGTTGGCAGTCTGTGTTTACTCACAGGACAGCTGGTGCCATTTCATTATCATTTTCTCCATGTTTGTGTGTGTGTGTGAGAGAGAGCTCATGGTCATCTGTGGTCTGTCTGTGTTGTGCATTGCGATATATCTGTTATTTGAACCAACACAAACCTGCACACACACATACACACAGGTTTTGGTGGTAAATGAGGACTCTCCTTAAGGCTGATGCCAAACAACGAGAGCAGACGAAACCCAACTTTGTTGTCGGTTCATATTGGCTCGCATCTCTAGTCCCGTCTGGACCAGAAATCTGCACATGGACACACCAAATGGGCGACAGCAGACTGATTCGAGAGCGTTTATACTTTGTACCTCAATGTTGGGATAGATCCAAACACCGCCGCTAGATGGCGCCACTAACTCTAAGTTTTCATGTATCCACAGAATATAATTTTTCCTGTAATTTAGTGACTCTTTATTTCACATGAAAAATAAGCTACTAGTCAGTCAACATTTACAACTGTAAAAATATTTAGTCCAGGTGAATTAAGTAGCCTAATATACTTCTAAAAAATATTTTAAAATAATCATACAATGCTAAAAAGAGTTTCACTTTCCTTCGGCTCAGTCGCTGCTTTTTAATAGTCTTAATTAATTATAATTTTTTCTTTTTAATAAATTCGTAATATAATCTAAACTTACAAATCTTTCAGGTATTACATTTCAGGTGCTGGACTGTGGCACTGAATAAATGAAGACACGAGAACAGACGACATGCAGAGGAGGATAACAAATGTGCATCCTGCAGCTGTATTTATAATGTACATAGAGCGCACATGATCGTGATGTGCAAATGTGAGAGTGGAAAAAAAGCATAGCTGCACACGCATACAATGCGATTTCATAATCTTGCATATTTTCAGCGGCTTCGTCATACGCACACATTATAAAACCAGACAATATCATTATGTTGTATACACAGTAGCTTAGCTAGGTTTACAAGTACATCCCTGAAAGACATCTGGAATGAAGCAGTTACTGCTCCTTCTTGTGCACAATGATGAACACTGAAGGGAGAAACCATCAGGTTTGATGACGATGAACTTCATGGTGACACCCCCCTCCCCCTCTCTCTCTCCCTCAAAATAAAAAATGTGGATTTACTCAAATTACAGGGGTCGCCCCATTAATCTTGAAAAATACGGAAATCTTCAATGAATCACATCCCTGGTGTCTGACATTCTAATAATCCATATTGTTTGCAAAAATTGGACAAATATACACAGTAAAAATTCCAGTGTTAAATACAGTGTGATATTTTTGGTGTTGTTCAGTGTTAAAACCGTAGTAAATTTTAATCCACGAGTGTGAAAGAGCATATATTTAAGAGTTTTTTTGTGTCAAACTTTTAACCCAATATGCAGTGTGTTTCCCACAAGTGATGGGAGGTCCAGTTTTTTTACTCGAACTGGTTCTTTTGGACAAACAGTGATCAAACCAGTATGTTTTACGGGTCTTGACGATATAATAAATTATAAGATACGATAAATTAATTCTCATCCGAAGCAGTATATGCACTCATTAGCTTATATACACATGAACTCTGTGAGAAATGTACAAGTTTAATATATTAACACTTTGAAGGGTAACGCACACTCCAGTTTGATGTAAGAATAAACTCTTAGGCCCAATCCCAATTCTATTTTTGTACCCTTCCCCTTCCCCTTGGCCCTTACAACCGAGGGTTCAAAACTTACCCCTAAGAATTGGGACAGCATTTCAACACCTGCACACGTCATCATATGTCATCACGATCTCTTGCTTCATATGAGATCAGACGATCACGACTGCTGGAGTTATTCCAGTTGTTATATTTTGGTGTTTATCTTCAGGAAATCACTGAAGGCGTATATCATGTTATCATGACGATCTAATGTGGCAATAAGATCATAACTGTACTGTGTATTTACACAGTGTCCATATTTATCAGTGTAAACACATGAAAACAACATTAACATTATAGCAGACACTGTAAAAGCTCATTTCCAGCCACTAGACATTACTGACAGGGTATTCCAGTGTCATCGAGTGTCAGAATGTTCTGGGACTGCTGTACAGGAGTTATGATTATGGATTACAGATCGCCAAATTTAGCTGTTTTTTTTTTGCGTTTTTTTTTTTCAAAGCATGACGGTAAAACACGAACGCGGTTATGAATTTATTAAAACATATGTTTGTTTGTCATAAAAATCGTAATAATGACAAAAAAAATACTAATTTGTGGATCTCCTTACTTCCGGGTTCAGCTATCCTGCCGCTGAGGCAGGTGCATTCTGGGAAAATTTACCCCTCTGTTTTAAGTGTGGTCCTGAAAAATCTTCGTTCGAAGGGGTGTATACCCCTTGCCCTTAGCCCTACGCCTTCAAGCTAAAGAGAATTGGGACACCACTACCCCTTGACGTGAACGCACAAAACGAGGGGTAGGGGTAAGGGGAAGGGCTACACTCTTAAAACAAACGGTTCTATATAGAACCAAAAACGGTTCTATCGAGCGCTTCATATATGGAACCCCAAAAAGGTTCTATATAGAACCATTTTAAGGGTTCATTAAATAGAACCCCAAATGGTTCTTTGAATTCAAGTTAGATGGTTCTATTTAGAACCATTTAAGGGTTCTTTTTTTATTATTGAATTATTGTTACTTATTAATGAATAAAAAATAAAACCAATCCAGACAATTCAAATTGTTTAAATTTATTCAATTCATTATACAAAATATTTTTTTAAATATTTAAAATTGCACCTCTGCATACTTTGCATTGGACAGCAGATCTACCTTAACAGTTTAATGGCATTTTACAATGTAATTGAAATGATTTCACTTTTCTAAGCTTTTTTACTGTTTGAACAAATACAGTGCTTCACTTTCACACATGTCTAAAATGAAGAGAAATATATCACAATGCAGATAGAAACAATACACAAACAATCAAAACATCTATTAAATAACACTACAATTTCAAAAAGTGGATGGTACCTGCATGTATTGGTCATCACAACATCCATTTTTATACATAATTTAATAAAAAAACATTACTAAAACATTGCAAAATTATTAGACAAAACACTGCAAACAGCCATTTCACAACCTGTAGCATGTCCATGTCTGTCAGCCTCTCTTATAAGGTAAATAGTTTTGTCCATGGGTGGCACAGTGGCTCACTGGTTAGAACTGTCACCTCACAGCAAGCAGGTCACTGGTTCGAGTCCCGACTGGGCCAGTTGTCATTTCTGTGTGGAGTTTGCAAGTTCTCCCAGTGTTCATGTGGGTTTCCTCTGGGTGCTCCGGTTGACCCCACAGTCCAAAAGCATGTGTACGGTATAGGTGAATTGGCCATAGTGAGTGAATGTGTGTAGATCTATGAGAGAGTATATGGGTGTTTCCAAGTGCTGGGTTGTGGCTGGAAAGGGCAGATGAATTGGTGATTCACTCCACTGTGGTGCCTCTGATAAATGAGGAAGTTGAAGGATAGCGAGTGAGTGTTGTCCATTGTAATGCTGAAACTTCAAGCCTTGGTGGAATCAGGAGAGCTGCTGAATCCTGGATGTTGTAGGACCTTTGGATTTCTGTAAAACAATATTTTAATGTTGAGTACTTTTAACCAATTAACATAAGTCATCAAATAGAATTACAGTTATAATTAATACAATTAAAGTGTGTGTGTGTGTGTGTTTGGGGCAAATAGTATGTAGTATAGTGTGTAGTTACCTTCTGCGGTTTCCTCTGCTGGTCCAATGAGACTGTCATGGAGCACTTCCTTCTTTCTGTCCCTTTTTGGGCCATTTCTTTTAAAGATGTTTCTGTGTTCTTCACCAAGTTTTCTAAGCAGCATCCTAAATGCAAAAAACATTTTGGTTACTTCATGTGTAAGTTTCCAAATGACATATTTTCAGCAATACAAGTTTCTTAAAGTCATCATGGACGCAAAACTATTTGGCACACAATGTAACAGTGTTTACTCACAAGCTGTGGCACTCCAAGAAGAAAAAACTGCTTCATTAGTTCTGCAAACCCCTCCATAATCTGTGCTCTGGAAAAGGGTGTTCATTCGGTTCTTCACTTATGAGTATCTGGTGTCGCATTCCAGGTCCATCACAATCTGAGGTAGAAAGACAGCATTTTAGAGTGTGTAAATATGAATTTAAACCACAGAATTAATCTACCTTTGGCATCAAATGTATTGAACTGAACTTGCCTTGTGTTAAGTTCCTCAGAGTACAGTTCACTTCCTTTTCATCCCATTAATTTGTTTCATTTTGCAAGATGATTGATGAGCTCACCACTGAAATCCTTTCATTTTTAAATTTGTTTTGCAGACATTCCAACAAGGTATCCTGTAGGCAAATTTACACTTTCTTTTAAAACATATTTTTTCTTTGCAGGACTTTTTAATAAGCAATGACCTTAATATTCTCACTGTACAAACAGCAGCAATAAGTAATAGAACATTTTTGTGATAAATATATTATTTCAGTACACAACAACCAAGTCTGACATATGCATGTTATAAAATACAATATTTACCAGGTGTCCTTGTTGATGATAATTGTGTCACAATTATGGATGTAACGCATGTCCTTCTTTAAGCTGGGATCCTTCCTCTTCAAAGCTATTTGTGTCCTGCAGCCCAGGTTACAATACAATGTTAAAGTCTTTTATAATATTCATTTCATAATACTTAATACAGTTTGTTTAGAATAAAAAGCAATAATACATACCGAGCACAAGATTTACGATGCAGTTCAGTGTCCAGGCTGTTTGAAGAAAAGAAAGATATACATTAAAATATGAATTTTAAACTTACTTAGCACAATATATACATATATGTAGCCTATATTTAACAAGGTTCAACATTTCACAATACATTTAGCCTGCATGTTTGTATGTCCTTCATAAATAACACCTGATCTTTAATCTATGGATTATTAAAATATGTTTTGGCTTTGAAAGGTTTTAATAATACCCTTAGCAATTATTACTATAGCGCGTGCATAGACTCGGGCGGGCGCGTGCATAGACTCGGGCGGGCG
>CAIGQQ010004837.1:2545877-2577290 GCA_903798035.1 Danio albolineatus
GCGCGTGCATAGACTCGGGCGGGCGCGTGCATAGACTCGGGCGGGCGCGTGCATAGACTCGGGCGGGCGCGTGCATAGACTCGGGCGGGCGCGAGCGCGGCATGTTCCCTTGAGGTTTTAATGCAGACTAGCCGGCGTGTACACTACTTTACAGAGTTTAGCCCGAGTTAAACTGGGCTAAACTCACACACGAGCAAGCTGGAAGTACTCGTTTGTTCAAGGTTGGAGATAAAAACTGCACGAAAGCGGAAATCGGCTCATATGAAGTTACCATTAAAAGAGCGTGCACGCGCTTCACGCTGCCTCTCGGAGCTCGCCTTCAAATAACGCACCTGTTTTATTGTTATTGATGTTTTAATTAATACTGACAAACAAATAAAGCGAAACTGTAACTTATTTCGAACAAAAAGCAGAGCAAAGTCAGCTTGACACAGATTCCTGAACCGAAGGCTGACGACAGAAATCCATCAGAAAGTTACAAGCACAGTATTAATCCATATTAACGTTACCCCTTATTCAGTCTGTCACCATATAAGACAAGGGAAGAGAAACATTACCCCGTAATACAAAATATTTCATTATTATAGTTTTAAAAGAGTAATAACGTACCTGAATGATGGAGCTGCAAAAGCGGAGTTCTCCTTTTCAAAAATTAACCGTCACTCTCCAGGCTCGTCACCACCAGTCCACAAATGAATGACGTCACCAGAGGGCTTTTTCGTGATTATTAGTTTAAAATAATTTATTAAACCATAACAACACACTGTACAGTCTGAATAAACTGGTTATTTAATTAATTTTACAAAATAATTTGTCAAAAAATTTAAATATTAAGCATATATAAATATTAGTTATATGGTAATGTACAAACCTGCATGAAACAAGAATCCCATCATACATTGATTAGGTTTTTGACCATAACAGTCATTTTATTAGGTTTTGACTCAAATAGCTTTGTCTCTCTGTGTTATAGCTTATTATTATTTATAATCTTTACTATATAATTATGTCATAAATCTCACATTATAGAACCATTTTAATCAAAAAGGTTCTTTGCACTCAAAGGGTTCTAAATAGAACCATTTTTTGGGTAAAAGGTTCTACTGGCCAAGTATAGAACCCTAGGGTTCTATATAGAACCTCAAGGAACCTTTTTTTTTAAGAGTGTATGGGGGAGAATTGGGATTGGGCCTTACTGTGTTAAAATGAACTCTGTGGGTAATGTACAAATTTCACACTTTAGAAAGTGTTATTTTAACTCCAAAATGGAGTGAGTCATATGTACATCCAAGGAGTGTTAAGATAAACTCAAATTAAGTTAAATGTACACAGAATTTTTTGCTGTGTATAATTGAAAAAAATATTCCTTCTTAACTGTTTACTTGCTACATCACTTTAGCTTTTGCTCTTGCGCTCTGATTTATTGCTGAATAACAATAACAAGAGCAACAGAGTTCTACTGCTGACACCCAAAGCTAACTCAAAGAGAGGCTACGTGTGAAACACCAAACCAAAAAAAAAAAAAAAAAGCTTATTAAATAGCCCTACCCCACCGTTACCCCTAAATCCAACCATTATAGGACACCTGTGGCAAAATTTGAACGTCAAAATTCCTTGATAATTTTTTTAAGCATTTTGAAGGTATGTCCATATAAACCAGTGGTTCTCAATCCTGGTCTGCATCTGAAAAATCGCATACTTCCATACTATATAGTAAACTGAAAACAGAATGCTATGGCCACGTAGTATGTCTGAATGTATAGCATTCGAAAAACAAAATAACAAAAGACAAAAGAAGTTCCTGGATGACCTACGACTTCCGGCGGGAAGTGTGCATTTGAAAGACACTATACTATCCCATAATGCACCGTGAGAGAATTTATGAATGTGAAAGAAGTGACGTTTCATTCATACTACTCACATTCATCCTATATAAAACATACTTTTCCAATGGTCGTGTAGTAAATTCAAATTTAAACGTAGTACCTACTCGAATAGTATGCGATTTCGGACGCAGCCCTGGTCCTCACAGCACCCTAACACAGCATATTTTGCGTGTATCTATGTATAATACACCAGATTTCGATAACCAGCTCATTAGAAGAGAGCTCCTAGTAGGAACTGTGGTGAGATCTACTCGATCCCTGCATAGTGTTCACTAATCTCTACCCCTGCACAGGGGAAACAAGATGAACTTGAAGTTTACTTTATTCAAAGAAAACAAACAAATAAAAAACTAAATTCACACTACACAACTGATTGCAGCATTTCCATTAGTACTATAGTGAAGGGTTATTTAGGGCGCAGTGGGTAGCACAATCGCCTCACGATCGCTGGTTCGAGTCTCGGCTGGGTCAGTTAGCGTTTCTGTGTGGAGTTTGCATGTTCACACCTGTTGGCGTGAGTCCAAACAAATGTGGTACAGGTGAATTGGGTAAGCTGAAATTGTCCGTAGTGTATGTGTGTGAATAAGTGTGTATGGGTGTTTCCCAGTGATGGGTTGCAGCAGGAAGGACATCTGCTGCATAAATCATATACTGGATAAGTTGGCGGTTCATTCCGCTGTGGCGACCCTTAAATAATAAAGGGACTAAGCCGAAAAGAAAATGAATGAATGAATGAATGAATGAATGAAGGGTTATTTAAGCATAATCATATGAAATCACATCTTGCATATTAAACTTTATATTGAACACACTTTCACACTGGAATCGTGTCAGAATATCACTTGGTGATGTCCACTTTGCAGGGCACTTAAGGTCGAATGGAACAAACCACTGGAATGGTAAAAGAAATATAAGAAATAAGGATAGCAGGGGGCTGCAATGATGAGAACTGACAACCACTATCATAAACCAAACCACCTCAATGCTGTAATTCCTAGATCATACCCATGTCGTTATACTAATTTCTGTCCTTATAAACCACCCAAATCAGTGCACGCACACGCACACACACAGCATTTGTCCTGCTGTCCAAAGTCCTGCGGTGCGACTAAGGGCCAATTTAAAGGACATCTGTTGCTCTTGGCCGACATAACTGGCACAGCGATGCAGAACACACACGGGACATTTGGACAGGAGACGGAGGCAGAGCACACACACAAACACACACACCTGTAGAGAAACCCACATACACGTACAGTCTGCCAAGGTGAATTATTTTGCATTATTTAACTCTTCAGTACAGGGTGTCCGCAGGGTCTTAAAATGTCGGAAATTTTCAAAACAACATTTTAGGCCTTAAAAAGTCTTAAATTGACTGAAATATTGTGCTGTGGGTCTTAAATCATTTCAAACAAACAGGTCTTAAATTTCCTCTGTACAAGTAAAGCTACCAAATAAGGCAGAGATTCATCTGATCAACAACAATCCACCTCTCTCTCTATATATATACTTAATTGTCTTAAACAGGTCTTAAGATGTCTAAAATTTGACATTATGATATCGGCAGAAACCCTGTTTAAGATAAGACTGTTTTAATTGATAAGATTACAAGAATAATTCAAAATGTTTTCGTTTCAAGTAGCAAAAACTTCAACCTCCACTCCATTTGGAGCCAGGAATAACCCTGAATATACAGATATGGCTACTGAGAACACGCGTTTCTTCACGCGCAGTACTGCAATTTGTCACGCACAGCCATGTGGAGTACTGCGGCTTTAAAGGCCGCCTTTTCATAAAAAAAAAAAAAAACATTTCTGTGCTTTACGCAATAGCCACCAAGTGGCGCAAAGAACAACCGCTTTGTTGTCATGCTGCATTTAGTTGCATGTACAGTATTTGTGTGTGAGAGACCGGGCAAACTAGCGCTGGATTCATCTCCGTGGACGCCTCGAGCGGCTGGGTTTCTTTATTTATTTATTTTGGATATAATGTATACATATTTGTATACACATACAGTATGAATACAACAAAGACATAAAACTTTACAAATTCTACTTTAGAGGGCTCTACACAATTTCATAGATCTGGATAAAATAGCCTAAGCTATATTGAAATCATTTAAAGATATACAAATATCAGATATAATAAAAACATTAAATAAACCAATATAAAACAAACAAAAGCTATAACGATTTAGGAATATACAGTATAATATAAATGAGTTTAACCGTTTTACGCTATTTTGAACTTCAGCTTTTCTGAAAAAAGGAATTGATATTTTCTAAAAACAATAAACAATGGAGTTTATTATAATTTTTTATTTTAAAATATTGTTTATAAAGTATCTGGATACGAGGATAATAATCAATTAATTAATAATCGGATTGGGAAAACTGCCGGTAAAATTGTGTTCTATGTCATCAAACAAGTATGTGTTTTTATTATGTAGAGGGTAAAGACGTAGTGGAGTAAGTGTGCTTCTGCTGTTGTAGGATACGCCGTCCTGCAGGCTATCATGGAGAAGGCGGGTCAGAACGGTTGGCAGGTTAGTGCCATCTGTGTGGAGAACTTTAATGACGCCAGTTACCGACGTCTGCTGGAGGACCTGGACCGACGGCAGGAGAAGAAGTTCGTCATTGACCTCGAGGCAGAGCGACTGCAGAATATACTAGAACAGGTGAGGAGATGATTACACTGCTAAAGCCAAAATGATGTGAATATGCGACTTATTGTGACTAGTTTAGAAGTGAATGTTGTTTTCATAATATTTCTCCCAAATATCCAATATTCTTCACTCTTACATCATGAATACACAGTTAACCTCATAAAAAAAGCAATAGATAAAATAAAATAAAAAAAAACGCTACTCCTATATTTGATTTGTTTTGTTTTATTTATATAATAATACTGTAATTATTATACATGAATCATTATAATATATTGTGCTGTACACTCTCCGGCCACTTTATTAGGTCCAACTGCTGGTTAACGCAAATTTCTAATCAGCCAATCACATGGCAGCAACTCAATGCATTTAGGCATGTAGACATGGTCAAGACGATCTGCTGCAGTTCAAACAGAGCATCAGAATGGGGAAGAAAGGGGATTTAAGTGACTTTGAACGTGGCATGGTTGTTGGTGCCAGACGGGCTGTTCTGAGTATTTCAGAAACTGCTGATCTACTGGGATTTTCACGCACAACCATCTCTAGGGTTTACAGAGAATGGTCTGAACAAGAGGAAATATCCAGTGAGCGGCAGTTCTGTGGGCGCAAATGCCTTGTTGATGCCAGAGGTCAGAGGAGAATGGCCAGACTGGTTCCAGCTGATAGAAAGGCAACAGTAACTAAAATAACCACTCGTTACAACCGAGGTCTGCATCTCTGAACACACAACACGGCCAACCTTGAGGCGGATGGGCTACAGCAGCAGAAGACCACACCGGGTGCCGCTCCTGTCAGCCAAGAACAGGAAACTGAGGCTACAATTCACACAGGTTCACCAACACTGGACAATTGAAGATTGGAGAAACGTTGACTGATGAGTCTCTATTTCTGCTGCGACATTCAGATGGTCGGGTCAGAATTTGCTGTCAACAAAATAAAGCATGGATCCATCCTGCTTTGTATTGTGTATGGTGTGGGGGATATTTTCTTGCCACAATTGTGCCCATTAGTACCAATTGAGCATTGTGTCAACACCACAGCCTACCTGAGTATTGTTGATGACCATCTCCATCTCTTTATGACCACAGTGTCCCCATCTTCTGATGCCTACTCCAGCAGGATAACGAGCTATGTCATAAAGCACAAAATATCTCAGACTGGTTTCTTGAACATGACGATGAGTTCACTGTACTCAAATGGCCTCCACAGTCACCAGAACTCAATCCAATAGAGCACCTTTGGGATGTGGTGGAACGGGAGATTCACATCATGGATGTGCAGCCGACAAATCTGCAGCAACTGCGTGATGCTATCATGTCAATATGGAGCAAATCTCTGAGGAATATCTCCAGTACCTTGTTGAATCTATGCCATGAAGGATTAAGGCAGTTCTTAAGGCAAGTCAGAATGAACTAGAAGTTGCTGAGACTTTCAGTATGTGGATGTACTTCCAACTGAATCGGAATATTAAGTGGTGGGCGGGTCTTTATTTTGCGCATTATTCTTTCATAGCAACGATACTAACGGTAAGATGGGCATAGTTAAGAATTATTATTATAATACAGTTGCTATGGAAACCCTCAGGTTGACGTCAACACTCCAAACGCTGAAGCATATCTGCTAAGAAATTGATTGAAGAAGATTACCAAAACAAACTTTTTTCAATGGGTTGCACATATTAATTATTCACCTTAAAGGGTCACGAAACACCAAAACACATGTTTTGAGCTGTTGACAGTCATAAATGTGTCCCACGCTGCCATAAACACTGAGGACACATATATTTCACTAAAGAGTGAACATTGGTTGTTTTTGCGTTATTTCGAGCAAATTCGTTCTTCCGGTTTGAAACAAATTTTTGAAGCTGCGTCACGCCGATGAGACCCATGCATGTATTCCAGCATGGAGAGTGGACGTCTGTACCGACGAGTTCATCGTGACGTCTCTGAGTGTGCGGCATTAATTCATGACAAAGTCTTGGTTCAAACCAATCAGCGCGCTCTATTGTGTATGCGGTGCAACTTCATTAATATGCATGATTGCTTCGAAGATTGTTTACCTGTTGCCATGTTGTGTTGCCAAAACAAGTGGAAGAAGAAGGATTGTTTGGAGACACAGGTCACCAGTGTTGTGTTTATGTGCTGCAACGAAGGTTTTGTTTTTATTTCCCCACTATGAGAGCACAGCTGGACTCACGTGGGGACTACAGTGCATGTGGCAGAAATGCGTTTGTAAGGAACATGTTTAACCCGAGAGCTTTTCACATCTGGAAATGGTGAAATCCGGATTTGCCGCTCGTCTCCTTTTAAAAAATACACGGCTCCAGTTCATATTGATTGTCCTGTCTCTAGAGATATGGTAATTAAGCGATCAGTGGTGTTTGTTTGTTTATTCAGATGGCAAAGTTAGTTCATATCGTCAGCAGGACTCTTTCAGTGTTAAAGACAGACCTTAGTCAAAATGATTAGAACTGTGACTGAGTTTACAGTTTGTTAACATCACTACAGTATTATAGACTGAAAGATCCGCTGTAAATGCTGCTCTCTGAGTGTAAACATGTAAACACCGCAGTCAAACTATTACCATCGTGTAGGGTGTGTCCACCACATTTTGTGACAGAATAGTCTATACATAAGCGGCTTTCTGATGCTACCTGCCGAGTGCATCTAAGTTACTGAGAAACGCAGAGGTTTTTTTTTTCTCTCATATGCCTCGTGATATCAAATACTCCATTAAAACAACACTCCTCCAGCAGTTACTCACATCTCGTTTGTCACGGGGGACATGCAGGAAATGTTCCTGAATAAAAGTGAAAGTGCCAAACTGCAGTTAAAGTCCACAAATTAATAATTTGGTAAATAATTAGATGACTGATGTCCACGTAAACACAGTCACTGTCTTTCTCCCCTGCGTCTGTGTGTTTGTTTTGCCTCTGTGAAAATCAGCGCGTGCCCAAACGGAAACTCGCATTTTTATGCAAAACCTTCCATCTTTCCCTCCCCCGACACTCCCACCTAAACAGAGCTGGACACACCCACTTTCCTGAGCTTTTCCGAACTAGAGGTGTGAAAAAATCCCGCTGAGACAGGGGGGTTTCGTGGCCCTTTAAGAACAGCAATGTGAGCCAGCAAAATAAACATTCTAAATGTTGACATTACGCATATTAAAACTACTGTGTATTGCTGTTAAAAGCTTGACTATTTAGACATTTAGGCAAAAAAACACACACACACACACACAAAATACCTAAATACAGTTATATATTCCGCTATCTCACACAAGACTTCTCCAAACCTTCACCTTTCAATGCCTTGTCAACTAATCAGACTGTCAGCAACCCTTAATGTGCAAAGTGATTGACAGCCGGAGAGCACTCCTGATTGGCTAAAACAGCACACACTGCCACCCTCACTCGTTTAACGGTGTTTGCAGAGTCTGTCACAAACCCATTGCAGTAACGTCTCTCAGGTAACAGGAGCATTTTATGCATGCCGTTCCAGAATACTAAATCGCTTACGGCGCGTTTAAAAGCGAAAGCATAAAAACAGAAATCACAGCGCGCCGGAGGAATCGCAGAGCAAGACGAGCGATCAGCGTTTGTGATTTGTTATTTTGTCCGTGACTCGCTCTGATCCCTCCTCCTGCCGGCAGAGTTTCTCTCTCGCTCTGCCTGTCATGTGCGCTGAGACTCAGAAGAACATGATGTACGGAGAAACCAGAACAGGTGCTCACAAAACTGAGCCAAAGAGCCTGAAACAGACACAGCAGTGTGACCGAGCCCTCAAAACACACACACATCAGGCCCAAAGATGGACATGTTTGCAATCAGACACACAGTTAAAGCCAGTATTATTAACCCTCCCGAATTATCATCCCCCTGTATATTCTCTTCGTCCCCACTTTATATTAAGTGTGCTTAACTACTACTCCAAAAAATAAATACAGTGTACTTACTGTGTTCATAATGTATTTGAGAACACTTGTGGTGCTCTTGAATTGGGATTAGGGATAAGGTTAAGGACAAGTTTGGTGGTATCGGAAGGTTTGAGGGTGGGTTAAGGTGTAAGGGATGGTCAACAGTGTATTTACAAATGTAATTACAAGAATTAATTACAGATGTAATTACATACAGATATTTAATCAAGCATAAGTGCAATGTAAACACATGTATTTACACAATAAGTACATTGTAATGAATTATTAATTTCTGTGTAAGTACATATTAGTTAAAGGCCACTATATAAAGTGGGACCTTTTTTTCTTGAGAGAAGACTTTTTCAACACATTTCTGAACACGATAGTTTTAATAACTCATTTCAAATAACTGATTTCTTTTATCTTTGTCATGATGACAGCACATAATATTTGACTAGATATTTTCAGGATACTAGTATTCAGCTTAAAGTGACATTTAAAGGCTTAACTAGGTTAATTATGGCCCGTTTCCACTGAGTGGTACGGTACGGTTCAGTACGCTTTTAAGGCCGTTTTCACGGTCTAAAAGCGTACCGAACCGTACCGTACCAGTTTTTGGTCATTCTTTGCAAAGGGTACCAAGGGTACCAAAAGGCGGAGCTAGACGCGGAGCTGAACGCTATTGGTTTACAGAGATACGTCATTTGCTCGTGCAACAAGCCAGAAAAAAAAAACAAAGGGCCCGCCATGTTTAAATGCACAGCTGAGAGACAATACACTGAAATAATATATACATATAATAACGAGCCATGGTCGACCCGAGCTCAAACATGTAAACACCGCAGTCAAACTATTATCGTGAAGAATTTTCGCCACATTTTGTGACAGGGTAGAGTATATACACACGCCTTTCTGACGCTACGAGTGCATCCAAGTTACCGAGATATGCGGAGGGTTTATTCCTCTCATACGCCGTGCGGTATCAAACGCTCCATTAAAATCTGCACTCTTAGCAGTTTCTCGCATCTGGTTTGTCACGGGGGGACATGCAGGAAATGTTCCTGAATAAAAGTGAAAGTGCCAAGCTGCAGTTAAAGTCGACAAATTAAAAATTTGGCAAATAATTTGATTACTGACGTCCATGTAAACAGTCACTGTCTTCCTCCTGTGTCTGTGTTTGTTGTGCCTCTGTGAAAAGCACGTGCACAAATGGAAACCTCCATTTTTATGCAAAACCTTCCCTCATTCCCTCCCCCGACACACCCACCTAAACAGAGCTGGACACACCCACTTTCCTGAGCTTTTCCAAACTAGAGGTGTGAAAACACCCTGCTGAGACAGGGGGGTTTCATGGCCCTTTAAGTGCACCAAAACATCGCTTATAACAAGAACTACAACATATATATATAGAAATACAAAGCATGCATTTTGATTTCATTCCGACCTCTATAATATATACTGTTGTCACTTTAAACAGGACTTGTGGTTTAGTGTGTAACAGGCTCATGGGTAATGATGTTCAACAGGAGTCAGCGCTCAGCTCTCTGTATGTCTGATCTATGAACTCTGTGATTGGAGGGCGTGTTTGATTGTTGCACGCTCCGTCTGGTCCTCGCGCAGACCTCTAAGGTGGCCATCTATCAGCCTGACAGTACACTTGGCAAACACAAGCAGACACACACACACACACACACACACACACACACACACACACACACACACACACACATACTTACCGTTTCGCAGTTGGGCATAGTCAGGTACAACATCACCGGAATGTTCTCTCTACATGTCCTGCCAGCATGTTTCTCCAGCAGATGTGGGTCTGACATCAGCCGCCACTGACTTTACACCAATAGCGTTCGTACACATACACCACACACACAACTCAAATACAGCAAACTGACGTTCAGAAAAACAAAAAAAAGCCTTTAATTAACATTTTTTACGTTTAATTAGCTAATAATTAATTTGTAAACAAGTTATTTGTTTATTATTTTTTGTTTTAAAGATTAACAGATCACAGAGCAATATATTAGTGAGAACAAACGGTTGTATTAATGATTCTGAAAAGGGTTCACTGGCTCAAATGATTCGGTCAGAGTGAATTTTCAGTTAATAGTTTAATGACTCAAATTATTTGGCAAGAGTGAATCGCAACTTAATGATTCAGTGAGTCAAATGATCTAGTCAGATTTAACCTCCAGTTAATGATTCACTGACTCAAATAATTCAGTCAGAGTGAATCTCCAGTTGATATTTCGCTGACTCATATTATTTGGCAAGAGTGAATCACAAATTAATGATTCAGTGAGTCAAATGATCCAGTCAGATTTAACCTAAAGTCAATGAATCACTGACACAAATGATTCAGTCAGAGTGAACCTCCAGTTAATGGTTCACTGACTCAATTTTTTTTGGCAAGAGTGAATCACAAGTTAATGATTCAGTGAGTCAAATGATCCAGTCAGATTTAACCTCCAGTTAACGAATCACTGACGCAAATGATTCAGTCAGAGTGAATCTACAATTGATATTTTGCTGACTCATTTTATTTGGCAAGAGTAAATCACAAGTTAATGATTTATTGAGTCAAATTATCCAGTCAGATTTAACCTCCAGTTAATGAATCACTGACACAAATGATTCAGTCAGAGTGAATCTCCAGTTTCTAATTCACAGATTCAAATTATTTGACAAGATTGAATCACAAGTTAATGATTCAGTGAGTCAAATTATCAGGCAGATTTAACCTCCAGTTAATGATTCACTGACACAAATGATTCAGTCAGATTGAATCCTCAGTTTATATTTCACAGACTCAAATTATTTGACAAGAGTGAATAACAAGTTGATGAATCAGTGAGTCAAATGATCATGCAGATTAACCTTCAGTTAATGATTCACTAACTCAAATGTTCCAGTCAGAGTGAATCTCCAGTTGATGTTTCACAGACTCAAAATATTTGAAAAAAACGAATCACAAGTTAATGATTCAGTGAGTCACATGATTTGTTCAGAGTGAATCTCCAGTTTATAGTTCACAGACTCACAAGGTAATCATTCACTGATTCATACCGTTCGTTCAGAAAAAATATTCAGGTAGTTCACTAACTCAAATAGATTCAATAACTCAAAATGATTTGTCCAGAGTGAATCTCCAGTTACTCAAATTAACTAAAATTATTATAGTCACTCAAAATAACTCAAATTATTTGTCAAGAAGAGTGAATCACAAGTTCATGATTTACTGATTCAAATGATCCGGTCAGATTCAGCCTCCAGTTGATGATTCACTGGTCATAATCAGTCAAAGACTCAATATATTTGGATCACAGACACAAGTTAATGATTCACAGAAGAGTCGTTTACTACAAATTTAATCAATATGATCGATAACATTTGTAGAAATCGACTCTTCCTTTAAAAAAAAAACAATTGAATGCATCACTTCCTGTCTGTATGATTTATTTGTATGATTTATTTGAATGATTTGTATGATTTCTTTGATTTGCTTATATTTATGTTAATTAATCAATATGCAGCTTGTCTTTATTCAGTTATGTTATTAGTTCATAATATAAAGACAAGGTTATACTATTATCCATTGTTTACATTCAGAATATGGTGTAATACTGTAATACAGACAGGAGGTTCAGGAGCTGGCTCTCTGGTGCAGTCACAACAACCTGGAGCTGAACACGCTCAAAACAGTGGAGATGATAGTGGACTTCAGGAGAAACCCCCCTGCTCTCCCCCCACTGAGCATAATGGACAGCACTGTGGCTGCAGTGGAGTCATTCAGGTTCCTGGGCACCACCATCTCTCAGGACCTGAAGTGGGACACTCACATGGATTCCATTGTCAAAAAAGCCCAACAAAGGCTGTACTTTCTTCATCAGCTGAGGAAGTTCAACCTGCCAAAGGAGCTGCTGAAACAGTTCTACACCTCCATCATTGAATCAGTTATCTGCACTTCAATAACTGTCTGGTTTAGCTCAGCTACCAAATCTGACCTCAGAAGACTACGTCGAATAGTTGGGACTGCTGAGCGAATCATTGGTACAACCCTCCCTACTCTCCAAGAACTGTACTTATCCAGAGCGAGCAGAAGGGCTGCCAGAATCACTCTGGACCCCTCACACCCAGCACACTGCCTCTGTGAACTGCTACCTTCTGGTCGACGCTACAGAGCCCTGCGCACCAGAACAGCCCGACACAGAAACAGTTTCTTCCCACAGGCAATCCATCTCATGAACACTTGATGATAATAATCGTGGAACCAACACCACTACTGCTGTACACTCTTACACACACATACACTTATTTAACAACACACTTTACATGCCATTTGCACATAACAAATACACTTGTTACACACACATACACTTATTTAACAACACACTTTACATGCCAATTTGCACATAACAGCTGCACATATAATGTTGTATATAGTAATACACCTGTACATACACTTGTCCATTTGTATATTTGCATTTAACACTTACTTCTATTTTTTTGAATATATTTATTATCTGTTTTTTGTCCTGTCTCTGTAATTCTGTTGCACTGTAGAAGCTCTGTCACCAAAACAAATTCCTCGTATGTGTGAACATACCTGGCAATAAAAGCCCTTTCTGATTCTGATTCTGAAATCTGTGTAGCATGAACCGCTAACTATGGGTAAAGTGTGATTAAAATGCTCCTCTCTAAGACGACTCCTTTATAATCTTGACTTTTTGAAGAGTGTAATGAAACAGTCTGCTGTTTTGACTCTTTCTATTCCTGTGTTCTCTCTCAGATTGTGAGCGTGGGGAAACATGTGAAAGGATATCACTACATCGTCGCTAACCTGGTGAGTGCTGGCACGGGTTTCTCTCTCTAGCTCAGCCAGTGATGGAGCGCTGGAGGAAATGAAGGAACGCAGAGGACAGCGTGTCCTCTGGCTGTAATTCTCTGTGATTGAGCTGAATAATGTAGCGCTTCACTTTCCCCAATAAAACGCCGGCCTAGTATTACATTCTGGCACGTAAATCGTTCTGCATCAGTTATGCTCCAGACCTTCCTCAAATCATGTGTTGTTGAGGAGAAGTGCGCTGGTACTTTGCTAAGTGATGAGAGGCGGTGTTTCTTTTCCAGCTGGATGATGCAATAGATGAAAACAATGCTACTGAATAAAACAAACTTGAGGATGCTGAACAACATTTACTTTATATACACTCTAAAAACTGTGAGGTTAGAAAACAACCCAATTAGGGTTGTTTTGGTAACCCAGCGCTGGGTAAAAAGGGGACGAATCCAACGCTGGGTTATTTTGACCCAACACATTGGGTTACACGTTTAACCCAACATGGGTTTAACCCAGCTGGGTTGTGATTTTCTAACCCAACTATTAGTTAAAAATTACTACACTGCTGGGTTGAATGTAACCCAAAATGGGTCAGAAATTTAATCTAGAAACTGGTGATTAAGATTACTCATTTATTTTATTTTCGGATTAGTTCCTTTATTAATCTGCGGTCACCACAGCGGAATGAACCGCCAACTTATCCAGCATGTGTTTTACGCAGCGGATGCCCTTCCAGTTGCAGCCTATCACTAAGAAACATCCATACACACTCATTCACACACATACACTAGGGCCAATTTAGCTTACCCAAGTCCCCTACACTCTAAAAAAAAAAAAAAAAAAAAAAAAAGGTGCTAAATAATACCAAAACTGGTGCTTGGCTCGTAATGAGAGGGGAACCTTTTTGGTGCTATATAGCACCTAAAAAAATAGGTGCTATATAGTACTTTTGTCATATGGTGCTATATAGCACCTATATTTTAAGGTGCTCTTAATGTTACTTTACCCTTTCCGCAAATAAAGCCGGCATAAGAGTTATGAAAATTAGCCATAAGAACAAGTGCTTACCAGTAGTAGTGGTGCTATATAGCACTTTAAACCCCCAAAAGAACCACTGAAAAACCTTTATGGTGTAAAAAGTGCACAGTAAAAGTGCTAAATAGCACCTCAACCACCGTAAAGAACTACTGAATAACCACTAAAGAACCTTTTTTTTTCAAGAGTGTATAGCACGCGAACACGGGGAAAACATGAAAACTCCACACAGAAATGCCAACTAACTGGGCCAGCCGAGGCTCGAACCAGTGACCTTCTTGCTGTGAGGTGATCGTGCTACCCACTGTGCCACCGTGAGGCCCCAGTGATTAGGATTACTAAAATAAAAACAATTCTACAGCAAAACATGCTTCAGCAACTGAATTTTATTTGACGAAACATAAAAAATGTATGTGTCTATGTGTCCATATGAATTTAAGACATTTTTCCCATCTCCACCTCAGCATTAACCTTTTGACTGCCTGCTCTATCAAACGGTTGACCATGTTTCGACTGTTTTAAATAATAACTGTTAGAGTAATTAAATACATAAAGATGATTTAATATTTTAGTATTCTTTTTAAATAAATTGCTCTTAAACTGCAATATTTTCAAAATTTTCATGGTACATGTTTTAATTCTGGTACTTTTACCATACACCAACGTATAAACACTTTGGTAGAGGGTGATAATTTAGAATTTATGGGATGTGTTTAAATAATGCATTGTGTGTTAACTAGAGACATAAGGAGTTAAGAAATGCAAAAAGGGTTAAAACAATTTCTATGAAAACAGTTGAAGTCAGAATTATTCGCCCCGCTTTGAGTTTTTCTTTCTTTTTTAAATATTTCCCAAATTATGTTTAACAGAGCAAAGAAATGTTCACAGTATGTCTGATAATATTTTTTCTTCTGGAGAAAGTCTTATTTGTTTTATTTTGGCTAGAATAAAAGCAGTTTTTAATTTTTTAAACACGATTTTAGAGTCAAAAAATACTCGCCCCTTTAAGCAAATTTTTTCCCGATAGTCTACAGAACAAACCATCAATACACAATAATTTGCCTAATTACCCTAACCTGCCTAGTTAACCTGATTAACCCAGTTAAGCATGTAAATATCACTTTAAGCTGTATAGAAGTGTCTTATCTAGTAAAAAAAATATCTAGTCAAATATTATTTACTGTCATCATGGCAAAGATAAAATAAATAATTGATTAGAAATGAGTTATTAAAACTATTATGTTTAGAAATCTGCTGAAGAAATCTGCTCTCCGGTAAACAGAAATTACTTAAACAGGGGCTAATAATTCAGGGGGGTAATAATTCTGACTTCAACTGTGTGTATATGTATGTGTGTATATATATATATATATATATATATATATATATATATATATATATATACACACACACACACACACACACACACACATAAATATACATTTATATATGAGCAATTCCATGCAAATGTCAACCTTGCCATAAAAAAAATTAAGTTGTCACCAAAATAGCGAAACCCTTAATTCTTTTTGTGTATTCTTGTATTTTATAGTACTGTAGAAATACTCAAAAATGTCTTGGTCAGTGTTTTCAAACAATTATTTTTCATTTACCAAATTCACACAAGTGGCAATTTCACAACTGTCACATCCATAACGACACTTTTTCCCCATAAAGGCAAAAAAGTAAAATAAAACAAAATCAATCTATGTTCTATAGAGAGCCGACTCTCATCCTTGAGATTAGCATTATTGATATTATCCGATTGATTTTTTTTTATGCCATAACTCTGTGTTAGAGCGCCACGGTGGCGTAGGGAGTAGCACGTTCGCCTCACAGCAAGAAGGTCGCTGGTTCGAGCCTCGGCTGGGTCAGTTGGTATTTCTGTGTGGAGTTTGCATGTTCTCCCCATGGTTGCGTGGGTTTTCTCCGGGTGCTCCGGTTTCCCCCACAAGTCCAAAGACATGTGGTACAGGTGAATTGGGTAGGCTAAATTGTCTGTAGCGTATGAATGTGAATGAGTATGTATGGATGTTTCCCAGAGATGGGTTGCAGCTGGAATGGCCCCAGATTGATAAAGGGACTAAGCCAAAAAAAAAAATGAAAGAATGAATGAATTAACTCTGTGTTAACATATACTTTTTCTGTGCGTTTATGTTTTGAGTTTTTACTGCAAATATCACATCCATAATGCTGGAATTGCTATTGATTGTTTTAGAACTAGAGTTAAGATAGTTAGCATCTCTAAAACTATTGCTATTAGATCCAATTTTGACCATGGAATAAAAAAAAATGTTATATTAAATTAGTTATACATAAAAATTCTGATTATATTAATATAAATTAAAATTATACATAAAAACATTTTATTCCATGGTCGAAATTAGACCTAATAGCAATAGTTTTAGAGATGCTAACTATCTTAACTCTAGTTCTAAAACAATCACATTTATTGTTAAATTGTAATATTATTCAAGTGATTGCAGTCAAAATACATTAGTTTAAGGCAACTGCATGCAAATCCTAACAAGTCACCTAGCAACACCTAAAATACCTTAGCAACACTCTGAAAAGAAGAAGTCAGCAACCATCCTCATAACCGTAACAACATGAAGCCGCGTTTCCCACCTCTCAGATCTAAAAACCCATTTGGATGATAAATTGATCTGAAATGGTGGTTAGTCTCACAGAATCTGCAGTCTGCTTCAGTTTCAAACAACCTGACTATGATGGACTGCTGAACCCCAACTTTGTTACGTGTGATTTATATCATTGTATATTTGTGCTGTGCTTTAACATTTGTTAGCGTGTCAGCATGTGGGACATTAAGAAATGTTACAAGTCACAATCAATCAGTCAAAATCCCTTCCACCTCTTTATCTTCTCAATGAATTGACGTCGTAATTCGCTCTGATTCTCATCTTTCTCTCTCACCCAACAGGGTTTTAAGGATATTTCTCTTGAGAGGTTTATGCACGGCGGGGCAAACGTTACTGGCTTCCAGTTGGTGGATTTCAGCAAACCGATGGTGATCAAACTAATGCAGCGCTGGAACAAACTAGACCAGAGGGAGTATCCGGGATCTGAAAGCCCACCCAGGGTAAACACAACCACATTCAATCACAACATAATTAAATCCAAACACAAACACTAGAATAACAAACCGTAAGCATCAGCAGCATCCATCGAGCGTCATTTATTTGCACTGGCTTTATTTTGGGTTTGTTGTTTTAGCGTCTAACTCGCTAAAGGAATCAGGCAAACATGCGTAAAGATTTGGGCTAAACGCTCTTGAGTACATTAGCAGACTAATTCCTTATCTACGCAAACGGCAAATAGCGAAAATCAGGTTGGGATTCCCATGCTGTAATCCTGTCAGACACATGTGGCAGTGTTCCAGTCACAGATGTTTAGCCAATCAGACTGTGACAGGGCACATTCTTCATCAAGCTTTAGCCAATGAGATTCATCGAGCAGCTGCCCAGCAATATTTGAGGCAATTACACCATGACAGACTGCAGCCGGAGACACATTCGAACCTGTCTGTTGAGGAACGTGTGAAATACTGTCGGTAGCTGTTTACTTTCACCTATTGTTATGCGCATTTGGGAACGTTGCATAACAAAATGCTTAATGGAAACACAGATTTTTAATAATGGCCATAAAAACATTCTTAGAAGGAGAGAGTTTTGTATATTATTTATATTTATTTAGTGAGTTTTTGCATTGAAAATTTAAAGCAGTACCTTACCCCTCCCCTACCAGAACCACAGCATTGGAGAAAAAATATATATATATTGTTCTAGACCATACCTGTCAGCATTTGGATGTGAAAATAAGGGATATACCCACCATAATAAGGGACAATAAAAAAAAATCCCCAGATTACTAATCATCTGGAGCTGTTTTATTGTAAATAAACAGTTAAACAGTCAGTAATATGTTTTATTATTTACTAAATAAAAAATAAATAGTATACATTAGCAGCAAAACATTTGCAAACAGTTAATATTAAAGTTAATAGCTATAATAAAGAAATTAGGGCTGTCCAAAAATTAATCGTGATTAATCACATCCAAAATAAAAGTTTGTTTTGACATAATATGTGTGTGTGTTATATATATTTATTATGTATATGTGATAAACACATTCATAGAAGCCAAAACTATACATAAAAAAAGTTACATCAAAGTAGTTACATCATATTCAAATGTAAAATTTGCATCATACACATATATTTTTTAGATATCTAAATATAAACCAACATTTTATCAAGTATATGCATGTGTGTATTTATATATTCATAATAAAATATACACAGTACACACACAAATATTATGTTAAACTTTTATTTTGGATGTGATTAATCACGATAAATTTTTGGACAGCCCTAAAAGAAATATAATCAAGTTGTCAAATGTCAATCTTTTCTTCACAGCATAACTTCAACACATTCTGATTAAAAAAGCAACGAATGAATCTCATTTATTACGATTTTTAGTTTGATTACATTAAATAACAGAGGTGTCACTTTAAAAATTCACACATCTAACGTTATGATGAAAGTATTTGATTGCTCTGCTAACGTTTTATGCTCATTTAGGCCAAAATTTGTTGTGTTTGAAAAAAAAAAAAACATCAAGATCGAGATCTTCATACGTTATTATAATCAATGATCAATTAATTTATTAATTGTATTTTTCTACTGTTAAATTTGTTTTCTAAATTTGTTACTTCCTGCCCAGAGACTACAGATGTAAATTAGCTTTATAGCTAACTCTGGCACAACATGTCATGTTGTACATTGTCCCTGTATAAATAAACAAATAAATAAAAAATAAATAAATAAAAAATTATGTGTAGATGTCTGTTCCAACACGCACCCAAAACCCAGACTTTCACTCTGCTCCAAATCTCATGTGTAGAATCCGTTTGGGAAACAGCGTCGATTTATCACTATGGAGTGCGTCAGCTGACAGTCACGCACCGCTTTATGTTTCAGGTATTGCAAAGGAGGTGCGACGTCCCCTGTAATAAAAGGAAGGGAATCACGTCGTTTTTATATTTGTTTCAAAGTTTTTCATGCCTAAAGCACAGAACTGACTCACATTTAAGAGCCAGAGACGGCCCCTGGTGGTTTGGCGGTATGGGTTGCGTATAGGGAGGATCGGCTCTTTAATGTTTATTGCCACCCTTCAGAGAAAGATTGGAAATACGAAAGAATGCCTTTACGAGATGATAGCGGGATAGAACTGTAAAATACGGGAAAATCCTGGGAAAAACTGGAGGGTTGACAGGTATGTTCCAGACTTTGAGTTGATAGTAAGAAAACAGAGTGTACCATATTTGTTCAGTCCATATGTTATCATTTAACATGAGAGGCTTGGCAACAACTAAGAGAAGGAATACACAAAAGAAAAATATTTATACAAAAAATGTGAAACAAATATGTTATCATTTAACATGAAGGGCTTGGTAACATTCAAAGAGTATAAAATAGGAATAACGTAGAAAGAGAAAATAAATAAAATAAAAGTAAACAAATTTGTTCTAAAGGCCAGACAGTTCTTCAAAGTATTTAACAAAGGGGAACCATTTGTCTAGGAACTTGCGTTTGGAACCTCGAATCATGTATTCAATCTTTTCCAATTGAATGTACGACATCACTTCCTTTATCCAGCCAGCGTGTGTTGGGGGTGCTACTCTTTTCCACTTAAATAATAATAAACGTCTTGCTAGTAGTGTAGTGAAAGCAATAACTGAAGATATATCTTTACTAAGATCTATATTGTCAGGCACGACACCAAAAATGGCCATCAGTGGATCTAGGTCAGTGGTTCTCAAGCTTTTTTGTACCACCTCAGAAAAAAATGATCTCTCCAAGTACCACCATAATAACCGTTATTGAAGTATAGTGTAGTAGGCCTAACTAAGCAGCTACAGCTCTGCACAGTTCAAAAACAAGGCTGATTAATTCTTCTAATTAAGAATATTTATTATTGTCAGCCACTTAAATAAAGGTTTAGCCTATTGAAATCAATTTACTGATCACATCGGTGTTATTGTACGAGTCAAAGGTTTAAAAGTGTGTTTCTTTTTTTACTTTAATTATTCAGAGATTCCTCGACGTACCACTAGAAGGAAGCCTGTGTACCACTAGTGGCACGTGTACCACAGTTTGAGAACCACTGATCTTGGTCAATTGGAAAGCTATATATCGGTTCATATGTTTCCGAAATCCCCTTCCAAAATTTTACTAGCTTGGGACAAAACCAGAACATATGAGCAGTGGTGGCAGGTTATTGTGAACGTCTATCGCATACAGGGCTACACAGGGAGGGGGTGATGGCTGTCGCGGTCAAAAGTGTAGAGCGCTTGGGGAAGGGGCGGTGGTTGGGTCGTGGACGAAAATTAATCGGGAGTGGGGGCTGTTATTCGAGACAGGGACTGTCTCCATGCCGCTCCCCTAGCAAGATGCCCCCCAGGGCGATCATCCACATAGCCCATGCTTAACTCGAACATGTGCATCAAAAAAATGTGGTTTTGTTTAACAGACCAGGTGATGCTAAAAAAAAAAAACTGAAGGGACGGCATTAAATCGACAAAATAGCATTTCAAGCACATTGTAAAACATCTGAAATGTTGTTTTGTTGATTGTAAAATCCCTCAGCCATCAATCCATCATCACAGTGCTTCAATATTATTATTATTATTCTATTATTATTATTAACTCCAGAATTGTCAGAACCCTGAGTGTCTCACACCTTCAATAGCCACCGTATTGCATTCTCTGCATTTGGGCATTTATTATAGAAGAAAAAAAAAAGACCACAGTGGCTTCTCCTTCCACAGAAACATGTTTGCCACAAGTTTATCATGAAATGTCAATTTTGATCTATTTGACTGGAAACACTGCTTCAGTCATGATTGATTTATGCAATATTCCAGTCTAATTCGCATCTTTCTTCTGGAAACATAGCTACTGTTTAAACTGAAGTTAACTATCCAAGCAACAAATTCACAGCCTTAAGAGGAACTGGTGCCCAGAGACTGATTCTTATTTTTCCTAGAACAAACACATTTAAAGAAAACCTTGCAAATAAGTGCAATAAAAAAAACTTTCTGGGCACAAGTTGAAATAAATCAAATAATGAGCTCTGGAGGCACCGCACAAAAAGGGTTACAGTTCACCCTAACTGGAAAACATAACAAATATACTCATTAAGATGATTTTGTGCTGCATAAACTTCACCTCGTCCTCCTTCCCTCGGTTCAAGAACGTTGCTTTTCCCATCAGTTAATAATATAGAGCTCCTTCTCTACTCCCATTGATTGGCGCTTCCATCCTGCAGTCCCAGC
Organism: Danio albolineatus; assembly: GCA_903798035.1. Lineage (NCBI taxonomy): Eukaryota > Metazoa > Chordata > Actinopteri > Cypriniformes > Danionidae > Danio > Danio albolineatus. The sequence continues at coordinate 2,567,587 of CAIGQQ010004837.1, forward strand.
CATAAATTATCCAGGGAACATCAGACCAATCTTTACGGGTTCATTAGAGCACACTTTACAAGCGAGAGCCTTGACTATCTCCATCTTTCGCTCGCTCTTGATTTTCCTCATTTCACTTGCCGACTCCCCCTTTAATGATTGTAGTTTGTTTTTGTCTTTCCCTCAATGTTAATTGGATGTTATTATGCCTCTGCTACAACCATAAATCTTGATTTCCGCTGATCAAGTTCATTCATAAAGACTGGTGTCAGTGTGGACCCAGCCGCTGAGACTCATTCGGTTTTATTGGACTGGATTTACTCATGCAAATAGCCAAGCTTTTGTATTTGTTTATGGAAATAAGAAGAAATGAACATCCATTTTGATTATTTGAGGTTGAGCCTTTTTTTTTTTTTTTACTTACTGCTGGTGGTACCTCATAAAGAGAAAAGCAATGAGATCCCGGCACTGTTTTCCCCAGCAATCTTTCTGAATCTTTACTGCTTTGTAGCAACAATCTGTACTGCTTTACAGCTAAATAGCTTTTCCAGTAACAAGTAGTGGCGTTCCTACATTGCAGTTTTATGTCACACTGCATTACGCACACAGCCTTACAAGCCAGCAGGCAGTGGCAATAATCAATGCATTCACCTAGAATGCCCCCTCTGTAGCATTTACATTTACTTCAGGTGCTAGGACGGCTTGACTGAGCATTATATTTGATATGTGATTGTAAACAGGAAGCACGGGTAATGTAGTGGGAATGAAATTAAGACGCAGCTTTCCTTTTACCTCTTCAGTATACATCATCATTGACGTACGATGGTGTGCTAGTGATGGCGGAGGCATTTCGGAATCTGCGTAGACAGAAGATCGACATCTCTCGCAGAGGCAATGCTGGAGACTGCTTGGCCAACCCAGCTGCTCCTTGGAATCAGGGAATCGACATGGAACGAACTCTGAAACAGGTGAGAGTGGGGTGGGATTGTGCAAGACTGGTGAGAGTTGGTGAGGCCCTGTAAGCTAGGTAAAAATGGGTGGCAATGTTGGCATGGGACATGTTGGAGTGGCATGAACTTTGCATGACGGGTGAGAGTGGGCAGGACTCAACATAAGGAGTGAGCGGGACTGTACATAAATAGGAATGGGCAGAACTCTACATAAGTTGGAGTGGGTGGAATTCTGCACTACAAATGGAAGTGGGCAGAACTCTACATAACAAGTAGGAGTAGGTGAAATTGTACATAAGTAGGAGTAGGAAGGACTTTTCCCAAGTAGGAGTGAATGGGATTCTGCACTGAAGATGGAAGTGGGCAGGACTCTACACAATATTTGGGAGTGGGCAGGACTCTACACAACAAGTAGGAGTGGGTGGGACTACATAAATAAGGATGTGAGGGACTTAACATAAGTAGCAGTAGGCAGAACTCTACATAACAAGTAGGAGTGGAAAGGAATTGTACATAAGGAGTAGGTGGGACTTAACATAAGTAGGAGAGGGTGGGATTCTGTACAGTAGAAGAAAGTGGGCAGGACTCTACACAACTAATGGGAGTGGGCAGGACTCTACACAACAGATGGGAGTGGGCAGAACTCTACATAACGAGTAGGAGTGGGTGGAATTCTACATAAGTAGGAGTAGGCAGGATTTTACATAAGTAGGAGTGAATGGGATTCTGCACAAAAGATGGAAAATAGCAGGACTCTACACATTATTTGGGAGTGGCCAGAACTCTACACAATAAGTAGGAGTGGGTGGGACTACATAAATAGGAATGTGAGGGACTTTACATAAGTAGCAGTAGTCAGAACTCTGCATACGTAGGAGTGGATGGAATTGTACATAAGGAGTAGGTGGGACTTTACATAAGGAGGAGAGGATGGGATTCAGTACAGCAGAAGGAAGTGGGCAGGACTCTACACAACAGGTGGGAGTGGGCAGAACTCTACATAACGAGTAGGAGTGGGTGGAATTCTACATAAGTAGGAGTAGGCAGGATTTTACATAAGGAGAGGACAGTATTCTGCTTAACAGATGGAAGTGGGTGGGACTCTACACAACATGTGGGAGTGGGCAGGACTATACAAGACAGGTGGAAGTATGTGGGATTTTGCACAACAGGTGGAGATGGGCAGGATTCTAAACAACAGGTGGGAGTGGGTGGAACTCTACACAAGAGGTGGGAGTGGGCAGGAGTGTACACTACAAGTGGCAAGGACTCTACATGACAGGAGGGTGTGGGTGGGAATCTACACAATAGGAGGGAGTGGGCGGGAGTCTACAAAACAAGTAGGAAGGACTCTACATGACAGGAGGGTGTGGGTGGGATTCCACACAATAGGTGGGTTTTGGCAGGAGTCTACATGGTAGGTGGGAGTGGTTGAGGCTCTACACGACAGGTGGGAGTGGGCAGTACTCTGATGGAAATATTCTGAATTTAGATGAACTTGGTTGTGAACTTACAACATACAACAACTTATGACATAAGCCAGAAGAGTTATTAGGGGTAGATAGGACTCTGTATGATGGGTAGGAGAGGATGAGACACTGTATGATAGGGTGGTCACTGTGCAACAGGTGGTAGCAGGTGGGATACTGTACAGCTGGTGGGAGCATGTATAACATGAGAATTAATGTTTTGAGGTGAACCAGATGAGAATTGATGGTATGCTGTGAGCCAGGTGATATTTGAAGGTATTCCATGAGTGCAATTGGTGGGATTGAGTGGGACTCAAAAAAGGTCTGTAAAACTGTGAAAAAGTAAACGTGGGTGGGAACCTGTATGACAAGTGAGAATTGATAGTGCTGAGTCAAATGAGAGATGCTGTGAGCCAGGTAAGGGTGGGCAAGACTCTGTAGGACTTGTAGAAGCCTGGGCGGTAGATGAAAGTTGAAGGTATGCCATCACCCAAGTGAAATAGGGTGGGATTCTGTACAACAAGTGAGTGGGGGTGGATATCAGTACAACATTTGGGATCAGACTGGACTCTGAGTGAGAGTGGTTGGAAATATGTACAAATGGTGAAAGTGAGTCAGAATTTGAATCCCAGGTCAGACGGGGTATAATTTTGTGCAATGTAGGGGTCTGTAGGAATCTGTACCACACAGGGTGGGAATGGTGGGGCAGGGTTCTCTGCACGACTGGTGGGAGTGGGTGTCTGGGGACTGGGTGAGACTTTGTGTTCAACTAGTGGGGATGAATAGGACTGTAGGCAGCTCCTATGGGATAGCAGGACACCATCTGAAAGGTGAGTGTGAACAGGACTGTAAGACTTCAGGATGTTGCCTGAATGCTGAGATTTGTTGGGAATTTTGAGGTAAAGCTATAACAGGTGAGGCTTTGTGGGATAAGATCTGAAAAATTAAAGTAGGTGGGATTCATGACAGGTCAGGAGGGGAGGCACTAGGTAAATCAGATGGGATGGGCTGGAATGGCAAGACAGGTGAAACTGTGTGGATCACTGCATAAAGGGTGAGAGTGGGACATTTAGGAAAGATACCTGGGGTAAGATGTTCAGCATGTTAAATTAACTGTCTACCAAAGCTATTCAAACATTCCAGCACTATAATCTTAATTTAAATTGACTCTGCAAAAGGAGTTGATCGTCAATATGATCATTTTGACCCATGCTCACCAAATTGACATATATAATCCTAATACGATTTTTTTATGTATGTGTGCATGTAAAGGTGAGAATCCAGGGTCTCACAGGGAATATCCAGTTTGATCATTATGGACGCAGAGTCAACTACACCATGGACGTCTTTGAGCTAAAGAGTAACGGCCCCCGCAAGGTCAGACACAAAACACAACACGCTTGCAACACACAAGCAAACATTTTTACAGACACAAGTTGTAATTTTACCCAGAAGCTCAGAAACACACAAAGGATTGATCACCCTATCGTCTATCATCTGCAGATCGGTTACTGGAATGACCTGGATAAATTGGTTCTCGTCCAGAATGAGCTCTCCATGGGCAATGACTCCGCAATGGAGAACAGGACGGTTATCGTCACAACTATAATGGTAATGTACTCACAACCAACCACATCCACAGTCTTACACACATAGCGCCATCTAGAGTGATAATGTGGAATAACACTCACTTCAATTGCTCTTGATGAATGTACTAGTAAGAGAAACCAGGAAAGAAAGCGAGCCAGTGAAAGAGAGAGAAAGAGAGCTGACTGTGCATTAGTTCATCTTTAGCATGTTAAAATCAACAGTTTAGTCACCTAAAAAAGTTTATGCATTTGAGGTTTGTGGTTAACACTAGAACCGCCGGAGGTTGTTCTATACTTAAAACTGCCAGTGTGGGTAAAGTTTACCCACGCACAGAGTTTAACTTGTGCCGGAACACTCAGTATCCGGCCCCTTTGAAATCTGATCCGGCACCTCATTTTACTGATCCCCCTCCTCAACCACTCTCCTCCCCTGTCCGCTGTTCACTTTCTTCCGCGACTCACCATTCCCAGCCCTGCTCTTCACTTTCGTTCGTGACACCCCCTCCCTCACCACTTTCGAGCGCGACACCTCTCCATCCCCGGTAACTTACTGGATCTATTACCCCAATTTGTTCCGGGACCTCACAATTCACAAATTAAGCACTGCTCACGCACAAATAAAAAAATTAAAGTGTCTGGGGTCATGAAATGATTATGTCTAGTCATCAACAATATTTTTGTCCTGTTGCTTTAGTTCAAGACTTATTAAATACAGGTTAATCACTTTCAGAATGGTAGGCTTTAAGCTAAAGTCTGCAGTGACAAGGAGAATTAGAAGCAAGTAAATACATATTTAAGTACAATTACATAAATATTATTATAATGCAATGTCATTAATCATATACTAAGATAACCCATGTAATTTAAATGACTAAAATAGCCTATAGACAATAATGAACAATAATTTACCACACTGCATATGATGTATGATGCAGTGACAAATTCAAGTGTAGAGCTTCACCTAATTAATTATTCATTTGTTTACTAATTTATAGTATAATTAGAGAACAACAATAACATTTGAACATTCGTTAGTTGGTTTAAACACATAGATATGATCTAGTGTTGTGTCTCGGAGGGTTTGGATCACTGTTAGATGAACCGTCAGATGCGGAGGAGACCCTTATTTTCTTACCACAACACTCTCCATCAGCCATCATGCCATTTTGTGCTCTTTTGGCATCCACAAACTGCATTTTTATACTAATGCAGTAAGTGAAGGGCATTGCCCAGTAATGTTTACAATAAAAACATAAGCAGCGCACAATTAGAGACATTATACTGACCTTATTCTGTCCAAACTCTGTCCTGGAGGGCCGGTGTCCTGGAGAGTTTAGTTACGACCCTAATCAAACACACCTGAATCAGCTAATCAAGCGCTTACTAGATGTATTAGAAACATCCTGGCAGGTGTGTTGGAGCAAGTTGGAGCTCAAATCAGCAGGACATTGGTCCTCTAGTACAGAGTTTGGACATTCCTGTTTTAGACCTTCCGTTTAGTTGCCAATGGGAGATATATTAAACAGCTAAAAAAATGGTCAATCTACTTGCTCTACAAACAAGTGCGTTCATGACTATGCACAAAAAGTAGAAAACACCTGAAATATGATCTTGTGTTGCGTCTCGGAGGGTTTAGATCACTCAAACCGTCAGATGCTGAGGCGACTGTTATTTCCTTACCAGGACACTCTCCGTCAGCCATCATGCCATTTTGTACTTCTAATAGCTCTTTTGTGTTCACAAATTGCATTCTTATACTAGTTCAGTAAGTGAAGGGCATTGCCTAGTAATGTTTCAAATAAAAACATAAGCAGCGCACAAATAGAGACATTATACTGACCTTATTCTGGGATGTAGAAGTGAGCTCATTTTTGCAACGGTGTCCAAACTCTGTCCTGGAGGGCCGCTGTCCTGGAGCGTTTAGTTCCGACCCTAATCAAACACACCTGAATCAGCTAATCAAGCTCTTACTAGATATATTAGGCCCCGTTTACACTGCCAGTTAAATGTGACCCAATTCCGATCAGATCGGATCTGTTCTATGAGCGTGTAAACATGAAACAAACGCATGCGTTCGGATATTTAGAGATGTGTTTCAGGCCTCCTTCATATGTGGAAATAAATCAGATATAAATTGGATATGTGACAATGCGACTATCATGTAAACATGCAGATCAGATTTATTTTGGCATTCCGTTTTGTACGTCATTAAACTTGCGACAATCTGGTACTTCTCCACGGTTTAATGACGTAGAAGGAAGAGCGTGTGGAGACGCCGATGAGGTAAACAACAACAACAACAGAGGAAACAAGGAGGAGGACAGTGGTCAGTGGTCGATGGCACAAGTAACCTGCCTTCTTGCCCTGTGGGGAGAAGAGTCAGTGGAGGACACCAAATATAAACCATAGGCACAAGCTAAGATGACCCTTTCCCTCCTCCTCCACCTCAAAATCATTTTAAAGTTGGGCGAACTTCACATATTTCACAGAGCTAAAAGCAAGACAGTTTCTTCCATCGTGGCTAGTGTGGTGCAGATGCCAAGTGTAAACACATGAATCGGATATGGGTCACAATTAAAAGAATGTGCAAATGGACAGCCAAAAAAAACAGATATAGACAACAAATCGGAACTGGGCATCAAGACCTGTAAGTGTAAACGGAGCCTTAGAAACTTCCTGGTAGATGTGTTGGAGAAAAAATTAGCAGGACACTGGCCCTGTTCGAGACCTTCTGATCAGTTGCCAATGGAAGAAGTTTAAGTGAAGTTCATTTATAAACTAATTTCGAGAGGATCACGTGCTTATGATTGCTTGCGGCTGGTCTCGCATTATCCAATTTATGATTCACCAATCAGACGATTCCTAAACCACTATAAATACCCAAAGTTCCATATCACAGCCATCTTCGTTTTGAAGAATCCCCCCTTCCACCCCTACTTCTCCTCATTTCCTAGATGGGTGGCACGGTGGCCTAGTGGTTAGCACTGTTGCCTCACAGCAAGAACGTCACTGGTTCTAGTCCTTACCAAGCCATCTGACATTTCTGTTCGGAGTTTACACATTCTCTCCGTGCTCATGTGGGTTTCCCCCGGGTTCCCCGGTTTCCTCCGACCATCCAAAAACATGCAACTTAAGTCAATTGACTAATCCAAATCGGCTCATAGACATGCTCCTAGTAAGTAGTCATCTCTTTATACCAATCACTATCTGTTCATCAGCTACTACAGCAGGGGAGTTCTCCAGATCTACCTGAGCTCAAACTCCCCTCTCGCCTTGCAAACGGGAGGGAGTCCCAGGCTCGAGGATCTAATGAGCTCAGAGCTCTTAAAAAGCATGCCAAACAAGCTTTATAATCAATAATCAGCTGAGTGTGAACTCTTGAAACAGCTAAAAAAATAGTCAATCTACTTGCTCTACAAACAAGTGCATTCATGAATATACACAAAAAATAGAATAATATAAGAAGAAAATATCAGTTTGCAACAGTATCTTCAGCGATTTCAGACACAGCCAATGACTGGTCTTGAAGGTATTATTAAAGGTCTGTTATGTATTGGAAAACAGCGACGGGTAAAATTGACCCCATGGCGGTTCTAGTGTTAAATTTCCCATAAAAATGCACCATGGTAGCCATCATTTCCAACAAATGGCCATAGTTACAGCAGTCACTGTTAAGCCGATGTCCCACTAGCAGACTCAAAACAGCCTGATTTTGGTCAGCCGTGTCACACCAACCAACAGTTTTTTTGCAGATCTGTCACACTCAACGATTAATAATGGATGAGATGACAGTCTGAACAACTGCCTGTGACATTTCCATCCTGTTCTGTCACGGATTGCTGGAATAAGACCGGGAGCTGAATTACAGACTGAATTAAACTACAACAACATACAGAATATACCGCTATTCCTTCCCTGTCAGTTCTTTAGCCCGAGAACATTTGCATTTGCATTAACGCATGTGATATATACATTTTTATTTGCCCAAAGCAGCTTCCATTGCATTCATGCATATCTTGGGAATAGAAGCAGTGACCTTTCTGTAGTGTTTAAGCTAGAATTATGCCATCTCACACACTGACGTATCTGGCCGGTCACTTTCAAGGCCATGAGAACCGCCTACTCACTGACTCGGATGATTTCAGACCCGCTAAAACTTGCATTTATGTCAAGGGAATTAACAATAAAAGTTGAGTCACTAGCTGACCTCTGATCCTCAATAACTTCACAACTGAAAATACATTAGTAGGACACCAACAAACATATTCAGAAGCTTTAGCAATTTCAATTAGACAAGATTTAAGGGTTCATATTTTATATAATATGGATTTGATCACTTTTTTTTATATTTGAAAAAATTAGATGATTTTATTTATTTCCTTTTTAATTTCAAACTTTAAATCGCCAATATTTAGTCATATTTGTAATGATTTTTATTCATCTTCAATTTTAAAAATAGCAATATAATTTAAAATGAATTTCTTGTTGTTTAATATTCATATTTGTCTTTAAATTTTCAGCTTTAATTGATGTTTAATGTCTATTTTCTAAAAAAAACATTTATTTTTAAAGAATTATTAGATACAGAACATATGATTATACAAAAAATACATATTTATATTTGTTTAATATTTATGTTATATCCTGTTTTAACATTTTAGCTAGTTTTAATTTTAAGAATCCTTCATTTATACAATGTACATACGCATAAAGTTTAACAATTATATTTGTTTTTCCGTCAGTCTTTGATTTTTATTTATTTATTTTTTTAAATAAATTGTACAATTTAAGAGGTTTGAAATGATCAAATTTAGTGCCTGACCTCTTGTTATTGTTCATCTTTTCGTCAAATAATTTTCTTTCTTCCTTTTTCAATCATTTTTAAGCTCAACCCATTAGTGCCCAAATTTTTCTCAATGGTTTTATGCATGTAGCCTTGTTAATAATATCCTGTGAACATGTTTTGCATTTGTTTTCTACAGGTTTTTAATTGTTTTTTTCTAGAAAATTATATTTTCAATTATATTTTATATATTTCAACTATAGTTGCCGGTGGGCAGATACGTTGTATGCACCCTTCAATGTAGAATTTAAATAGGAGGAGAACATTTGGCATTCTTGACTTACTTAACTAATCATTTAAAAAGCAACAGATTAACTCACATAATTGAAGTAAAGTCAACTAATCGTTTTAAAACCAACAGGTTTACTCACTTATGTGAAGTCAACTAATTGTGTTAAAAGCAACAGGTTTACTCATTTATTTGAAGTAAAGTCAACTAATCGTTTTAAAAGCAACAGGTTTACTCACTTATTTTAAGTAAAGTCAACTAATTGCTTTAAAAGCAACAGGTTTACTCACTTATTTGAAGTAAAGCCAACTAATCGCTTTAAAAGCAACAGGTTTACTCATTTATTTGAAGTAAAGTCAACTAATCATTTTAAAACCAACAGGTTTACTCACTTATTTGAAGTAAAGTCAGCTAATTGTTTTAAAAGCAACAGGTTTACTCACTTATTTGAAGTAAAATCAACTAATCGTTTTCAAAAGCAGCAGGTTTACTCCCTTATTTGAAGTAAAGTCAGCTAATCGTTTTAAAAGCAGCAGGTTTACTCACTTATTTGAAGTAAAGTCAGCTAATCGTTTTAAAATCAACAGGTTTACTCACCTATTTTAAGTAAAGTCAACTAATCGTTTTAAAAGCAACAGGTTTACT
>CAIGQQ010004837.1:2600605-2630174 GCA_903798035.1 Danio albolineatus
ACATTGATGCCACAGTAAAGCTTCTAGTGACTAGGGAATTTCAACTCTACGGACTTGACTACGTTATGTGTATTGTACAGCACATAGCATAACTCACCCTTTAACTGATACAATGTGTTGAATTGTTCTCTGAATGTAAGTGGCTTAGGCAAATGTAAAAATTCTTCATAAATGGTTTTACAAGTCTGTTCACAACTGTATTGGAATTGGCCCTAATATTAGATGGTTGTTTTTGACCATATTTGGAAGGGTCATGAATATTAATGAGTTGTGAGCTTTTACTTGTGTTAAACCACTGAGCTAGTCTAAACATTACTGTTCGCAAGTTCCTCAGATGTATGAAAGCTTCCAATCATTGATAAAACCAATTGCGCGAATCCAGTACTTACTGTAAACGTAATATACAATAAATCACTCACAAGATATTTCATTTTCTAGACCTGTTAAAAAGTGTATGGTGGGCTGGAATGGGCTGAAAAAACATGTTTGGACACATGCCACAGTGAAGTTTCTGGTGACTCAATAAGGGAATTTCAACTGCACAGGCGTGACTACGTAATGTTTATTGCACAGCACATAGCGCAACTCATCCTTTAAATGTGCCATAGAATGCACCGATACAGTGTGTTAAATTATTCTCGAAATGTTTGTGGCTTAAGTGTACAAATTCTCCAGAAATGGTTTTACAAGTCCATTCAGGTCCATCAAGTCCATGGTTTTGACCTTATTAGGAAGGGTCATGAATATTAAAGAGCTGTGACCTTTTACTTGTGATAAACCACTAAGGCAGCGTAAACATTACTGTCCGCAAGTCCCTCAAACGCCCCAAAGCCCCCATTCATTGATTAAACCAACTGCTCGAATCCTGCACTTACTGTCAATATAATCTAAAACGCATCGCTCACAAGCTATTGCATTACCTAGACCAGTTATAAAGAATAGGGTGGAAATTTATGGGCTGTAAACATGTTTGGACACACTGATGCCACAGTAAAACTTCTGGTGACTCAATAAGGGAATTTCTTTAAATGTGCAATAGTATACACTGATACACAGTGTTTAATTGTTCTCTAAATGTTTGTGGCTTAGCTAAGTGTACAAATTCTCCAGAAATGGTTTTACAAGTCCATTCGCAACCCATTGGAATTGGCCCTAATATTAGGTTGTTGGTTTTGACCATATTTGGAAGGGTCATGAATATTAATGAACATCACTTGAAACGTATTTCCTAAACGAGACTGTGCCGATTCGAGTGGTTATGAATAGCAATATTACTGTCTTTTCTTCATTACAAACAGACACCGTTTTAAAAATAAAATAAAAAATAAAAAAACAGACTTGTGTTTCTATCACTTAGATATGTCTGTGGATACGCTATACTATACACAATTTTGTTCAAACAGCTTATAAAAGTTGATTTTGCATCATAGGCACCCTTTAAAAGAAAAATGAAACTTTAAACATTTGTAATGGATAAGTAAATAATGACAGAATGGTGAACCATTCTATTAATGGAATAATGTTGTATCAATTAAAAGTCTTAACGACAACTAATCAGCTGTCATTAGCATCCCTAACCTGAGCCTTTCTCCTCCGTCCACAGAAAGCGGAAATCGCTGTGGCCCCTTTGACCATCACTCTGGTCCGGGAGGAGGTGATTGATTTCTCCAAGCCCTTCATGAGTCTGGGCATCTCCATCATGATCAAGAAGCCGCAAAAGTCCAAACCCGGCGTCTTCTCCTTCCTGGACCCGCTGGCCTACGAGATCTGGATGTGCATCGTGTTCGCCTACATCGGCGTGAGCGTGGTGCTCTTCCTGGTCAGCCGCTTCAGCCCGTACGAGTGGCACACCGAGGAGCCTGAGGAAGGCTCCGACGGTCCGCCCAGCGACCAGCCCCCCAATGAGTTCGGAATCTTCAACAGTCTCTGGTTCTCCCTCGGCGCATTCATGCAGCAGGGCTGTGACTTCACACCCAGGTAAGAGAAGGTTTATGACAGTATCAAATTTTCTTGCCATTAATTAATTGTTGAAACCAGGAGTGTTGCTAGACATAAAGCTCTACTAGGGCACGGGCCCTCAACTGCACCCTTTAGTTTTGCAGACTTGCAAACATACTATGTGCTAACACCTCTGCATAAAAGACTGCTGTGCCGGTTTCACAATGTATGAGCGGCACATATTTTTTCGGTGAGTATATTAACCCCTGGGATTCACAGCATGCCAGTATCTAGTTTTTCTGTATGTATGCAGCTTATTTCAATTAAACTACATTGCTTTCAGAAGCATTGATTCGGTTGTACATGAAGTCCTCTCAACCAATCAGCTGGTCTATGGTCTGCTGCACAATAGAGGTGGATTAGGAGATTCCCCCAAAAATGTGAAAGCAAGCGTCCAGAAAATCTCAATAAAAACAATTTAAGGAATTATTATTATATTATATTTTAAGGAAACATTTTTTTAATACTGATACTTTACCAAATACAACAAATACTAACATTTTACTCAAAGTCATACCTAAGAAATCTAGTAAATCTAGAGAAACTGAGAATTTAAATTGAGTTTTTTCCCGTAGCTACACAGTAGGTGCGTCCCAAATCACATACTTATGCACTATTCTACGCCATTTTGTAGTATAAATAGTGTCTGTTGTGCGTTCACACTGAAAACTCTAGAAATAATAAGTGCACTTTAATTACCCGGATGATGCACTCATTCCACCGGTAAAATGAAGTGCGTAATGATGGCCACTTCACGCACTCAACGACCGCAGCTTTGCGCACGTAACGGAAGGGGCGGAGCTATCGGGCGCACATGTTGGATAACTTAATTTATTTGGGATTGTGAAAGCAAAATTCTCCTATGAGAGTGATTAAAGCGCCTCCCGATGGTGAATGCGGTTATACTCGTGCAGGTATTATTTGGTATTTTGGTCATTTATTTCACCAATTTGGCAACCGTCAACCGTCTTTAGGGAAACGCTTTTAAACTTCCGTTTAGTAAAAAAGCCATTAGTGCTCCATTTGGGCACTACATACATATACTATGCTGTTGAGTGTATAAGTGCATAAGTACATAGTGCATAATGTATAGTGTATCATTTGGGACGCAGCTTATGTTTATACACACTTCATATTTAGTAAAATGGTTCCCACTTTATATTAAGTGTCCTTAACTACCATGTACTTGCATTTAAAAATAAATACAATGTACTTACTGTGTTTATAATGTATTTAGGAACACTTGTGGTGCTCTTGAGGAGTGATATGGGTAAAGTTAGGGACTGGTTTGGTGGTGTGGGTAGGTTTAAAGGTGGGTTAAGGTGTAAGAGATAGTCAACAGTGTATTTACAAATGTAAAAAAAATGAAATTACAGACGTAATTACAAACAGTTATTTAATCAAGCATAAGTACAATGTAAAAAATGTAATTACACAATAAGTAAATAGTAATAAATTATTAATTTTGGTGTAAGTACATATTAGTTAAGGCCACTTAATATAAAGTGGGACCGAAAAATGCAATACATTCTCGTCCTTCTACCAGGCCTGATGATCTTCATTACAGCACACGTCAGATATTTCCTCGAATGAAGCGTAAAGCAGATAATTCCTCAGCTTTAGTTTGCGCTGACCAACGGTTTACCCAGAAAAAAAAAAAAAAAAAAAAAAAAGCTGGACTTTGCGTTGAGGAAGAAAGCGCCGCCTCGCCATCTCACAGCTTCCTTCAAGACTAACATTAAACTTTCATCCCTGCAGCTGCACGGCAGAAAAATCACACTTTATTTTTAGAATATTTATAAGAATATAGCATTTTATTATTGATAGCTGGAGAATGCGGCGCCATGAAATATTGATGCTCGGGGTCCGGGGAAAAGCGAGGCCGCTGAACTGCACAAATCTGTCCCAAAAAAACAAAACAAAACAAAAAAAAGCTGTGACGAGTGAATCTGTGAACACCGTCTACTGCTGTTCTACTATAACACATTCACACCTTTTCTTATCAAACATTTACACTGGCGTATCATGACGCGGTGTGTATTGTAACGCAGGACTTAAACTCGTGTCTGAGAGCTTTCTGACAAAAAAAACGACATGATTCCTGGCAAACGCAGCGCTGGCAGAGCTCACGGTGATCCGCAGTGTTTCAGAGAGGTTAATGGTGTCAGAAACACCGGCATTAGCATTAGCCTGGTGAGCAGCTGTGCATTAAAGCACGCTGCTGATTTATACTTCTACACACACAGGCATTGGACAAAGCATGCATTTTTAAAGAGATTGTTCTTCACAGTACATCATTTAAAGGTGCTGTATGTTTTTGAACCTAAAGCATAAAGATACCATAATATATTTGCAGATATTCAGAAACATGCTCAGTGAACATTCTTGTTGATCTGAAAAACAATGCTGAAGTCTAATTATCTGCTTTGAAAATGTGTTTTCCGTGTTTAACGCCGTCTTTGTTTTGGTCATTTTAATCTGCCCTAGGCCAGTTTAGCCAATTATATTTCAACACCCCGGGTTGCCTTGGTGGAAAGCCACGCATTTCATTCATTCATACATTCAGAAAGGCTCAAAAAGCATGCGTCCGTGACCAAAATGCGACCTCTGGTGGACAGTAACAGACTCTGAAATGAGACAGATTCAGTTCCACATGAGGTTATTAATTAGCAAATAATATAAATATTAAATGAATGTAAAGGTGAGCGACCTTCTTGCTGCATTGTTAATTTACATTTGATTATTCCATTTCTGTAACCGAATACAGTTAGACTCTCACCAGAAAACCACAAATCACTGTTTATTTCACTTTAATATTTGCTCCGTTGTGTTTATTTATGACTGTTTATTATTTGTATATAATAAATTACATCAAAAAATTATTCATTTCACTCCCCTATAAAATCATCCCAATCAATCTAAAGTCTTTGCAAATAGAGTTAAAGTCATCTGATGAAATTATATCGCAATTTATTATCTTATACACTGTAAAACCAAACAGTCGACGTCATCAAATGAAATGAGTGTGGTTAACTCAAAATTGACAAAGTTAATTCTACTAATTTGAAAAGAGTTTTAAACTCAAAGTTGAAGGTAACGAGTTAATTAAATACCTCATTACTTCAACTTAAATGGAGTAAGTTCACAGTACTCATATAGATTAGTTTAACTCAAACCGTTTGAGGAAACCGATTGCTACTAACCATTTGAGTTGCCTTAACTTATTGGGTTTTACAGTACTCAGTTGATTTGAGTTCTCTTCATTTATTGGGTTATACTGTACTCAAATTGCTTCGTTTACTCAAATGGATTAATTTCATCAATCTATATATATTACTATATATAGAGAGACATATTAAAAAAATGTAAATATATATATTTTTTTTAATAAAATAAAAATTTCAATGTCAAATTTTTCCAATATCGTGCAGCTTTAGTATACTTAATTTAAGGATGTCAGAGCTTGACAGTGCGAGCATTTCACTTGCATTTACAACAAAAAATACAAACCCTGAATGTGTACCTCTTCAAATAAAATACTACATTAGTTCCATGTTAATGGTTAATAAGTTTATATATTAATTCTTAATGTTTTTATTATAATAATGGGTAAAACCAACATGTAATAATATGCCCCATTGCAATTAAAACAACCTTGTGAGGATACTAAGCAGTTATAAACACTGCTTATGATGATACACTAATTACCTGTGAATCATTTAAATCATTTAGTTCTGGGTCGACATTCTGTCACCGAGAACGACGCCTGAGGTCAAAAGCTTCAGCGATGCTGTTTGATGATGTCTAGATCTCAGCGGCGCACACAGACACGCTCTAAGTGTAATTTAACGCAGATGTCCAGTAAACAATCAAGCCAGTGTGTCTGTGTAAACAGCAGCTGCAGCAAATTGATTCTCTATTATCAAGTCTCACATGGGCTGAGAGAACATGCAAAGAGGAGGACTGTTTGTCCTTCAGTTTCATCTGTGTGTGTGCGTGTGTCTCTCCTGCTCTCCTCTCTGACATCAGGACTTTCCATCAATATCACCACTGCAGTCTGGATTAGGCTGTCAGTCAGGCAGACACTGAGAAAATTGCACACTTTCCTGGACAAATCAAAAGGTCTTGCCTCTTTTTAAAAAAATGTTTCAAAACAGGTCACTTGTATGATGCCATGTAATGCTTACAAAGGGAGAATGTCAATCAAAGTGTTTCTGCAGACTGTTTTTATAAAGTGTGGTTATAAAGAATACAATGAATACATTTTTACCATTAGAAGCTGCTTATATTCAAACACTGCTGACACACACCTGTGTTTAAACCCCTTATAATAGTGATTTTTGCATAACAGGTCCCTTTTAAAGGGCACATATTTGACCCCTTTTTATATTTAATATAAGTCTTTTGTGTCAGCAGAATGTGTCTGTAAAGTTTCAGCTCAAAATACCCATCAGATTATTATTTATAGCGGTCTCAAGTCTTAATATTGTAGCTCTAAACAGCTTTTTGCTGTTTTTGGTACTGGGCCTTTAAGGATAGTCCTCCCCGCCCACCGTTCCCACGTGCCCGTCAGCGAGCCTCAATCTCCGCCCTCGGCTGCATCAGACAGATGTAACAGGAACAGATGTAATGGAAGCAGATCTCACTACGTTTGAGAAATACTACAGTAAGAACGTTACCAATGACTGTTTGATGTGTTTGTTGAGGAGTTGCAATGCTGAGTCACACACAATGTAGTTACAAAGTTCAAGCACGCACGCACGCACACGTGCACACACACACAGACAGAAAGACAGCGCGCGCACGTTGAGCTTTGCACTGCTTTTGCAAGCAAATGTGAAAGGATACAGGTTAATATCCACTGCTGTATGGATATCTGTTATGTTAATGTACAAAATAAACCTGATTTAATGTCAATAAACCGAGATTGAAGGTTTTTTTTGCTGACACGCGGCTGTGGTGATGAAGTAAAGCTGAAGTAAATGGCTGTAGTTCATTAACATGCACTGTTTCAACGCGTGTTAAACTTGTGAAACTCACTCTTGATCACATCTGATGATGACTGATGATCCTAGCGAACTGAACAGACCTTTTATTCCCGATTGCTTTGCGCACATCCTGTCTTGTTGATATGATTGTACGAGTTACTACGGAGACATGTTAATACGTAGCTGTCAATCAATTCGGTGGGCGGGGGGATCGCACTCCTACATCAAGTTGCGGTCGGTCTCAAAACCGCTCCGATTGGTCCACCGTTTTTATGCTGTTAAATTATAAAGAGCACTGGGTGTGTTTATATCAGCCCAAAATAACCGTCTATACACTATACCTACACATATGACTGTCCAAACAGCTTAAAAAGTAGATTTTTTTAAAATAGTTGCCCTTTAATGCAGTGGTTCTCAACTGGTTTGGCCACGGGACCCACATTTTAACATGGACATCAAGTCGCGACCCGAATTTTTAGGAACTGTAATATATCTTTAGGAATTAGAATTTAATTTGTATTTATTTGTTAATATACACAAGTAGTGACAGAAAAATCATTAGAAAATCAGCAAGACTTACAAATAAGCAATATTTTATTGTTAACAAAATGGCAGGGGTGATGGTAGACAGTGCTACCCGAAGATCATGCGCTATGTACAACTTGTTCCTTTGCTTGGACTCAAGCTGCACCAAGAAAGAGAAGCCACTTTCATACAAATACGTAGTTCTGAATGGGATGGGTCTGATCGCACTCTCAGATCGCGAAAACTGGGAGAGGCTTACTTCACTGAATTTCTGTTCCAGCGTCTTATCACGACAGCTCCAACAGCTGACTCTCTATGTTGCTTGGCAACGTGATGCTTTCCACGTCGATTCCAAAGGGATCGGTTGTCATGCGCGCATTTCAAAATAAAAGTCTGGTGTACGCAAAACTATTTTAAAATAATTAAACATTTGTTGTTTTTTTACCACACACTCCGCGACCCAGTGAAAATGTTCCTGCGACCCACTTTTGGGTCACGACCCACCAGTTGAGAAACCCTGCTTTAATGCATGAAAATGAGTGGATGAAATAATTTGTTCAATAAACATTTTTGTTGCCATTTTATTTCTTTATTTTTGTTTTTATATCAAGACTGTTAGAAGATTGTTTGCCAGTTTTTGTAAAATTCTGTATTTGTCTGTTTCACATTTAAATAATATTAAAAATTAAAACACATTAATAAGAATATTTAGGTATTCTAAGAGCTTTTGTAATATAATAGTTCTGGATGCTGATGCATTTCAACAATACAAACTACACACAGTCTAATAACTATGACATTAAACTTCATTGAAATGCAAAATGCAATAAAAAAAATATTCTCCGGGCTCTCTGACAAAATGCTTTTGTTCCATTATTTATAAGTTGTTTTGGATAAAAGAGAAACATCTAAAGCATTGCATACACGCGCATCGTTTTTCTAAAGCTCCTGCCCTGTGGGCTGCTTTTGTCTGCTGATTTCAGAGCGAGTGTTTCTGTGATGCCGGTGTCGTGACGCTCCTGTAGCACAGCTTTAGGGCACGTCGAGTGATTCATGTGACACACGCAGAGATCGCTTCTTCTTAAAAGATTATTGCTCTTAACCCTGTGATGTGCACATTTATAATAGACTCGCCGTATTATGACTGAGCACATATGATTATGAGCGGTGCGGTGCCTGATGGCCTGTGTGTGCGTGCGTGTTCAAGTAACCTCAATAAATTAAAAACTTTACCTCGGTTTTGATTATTAAATGATTATTTTATTTTATTTATTTATTTTCAATTGTAATCATTTACTTTTCCTCTCTCATAGTTTATTGTTATAATTCAGTCATTCATTTTCTTTTTGGCTTAGTTCTATTTTTAATCTGGGGTCACCACAGCGGAATGAACCACCAACTTATCCAGCATAATTATTTTACACAGCAGATGCCCTTCCAGCTCCAACCCACCAATGGGAAACATCCATACACACTCATTCACACACATACACTATGGACAATTTAGCTTACCCAATTCACCTATAGCGCTTGTGTTTGGACTTGTGGGGGAAGCCGGAGCACCCGGAGGAAACCCATGCGAACACGAGGAGAACATGCAAACTCCACACAGAAATGCCAACTGACCCAGCCGAGGCTCGAACCAGCGACCTTTTTGCTGTGAGGCAATCGAGCTACCGACTGCGCCACCGTGATGCCTTCATTGTTATCATTTGCACAGTAACTACATATGGCAAATCGATAAAGGACTTTTTTTACTGTATCAGACTTGAAAAAGCTAAGAAGCTTAAGGGCGTCGCACACCATATGCGCCGCTCAGTACCGCAACACGGCGCGCACATGATAGTTGGAAGTATCGCACACCAGACGCGCACATTCACACGCTTTTTAAAATGAAACTATTTAGATGGTGCTCTGTGGCGCGGCAGAAATATGAACAGTGTCCTGAAACATAGCTGGGCGCCCCGGACAGCCGCCAACTTGCGGCGCCGATGTGCGTACCCTGATAGAAATCTATGGGCGTACTCACACTATGTACAGTTCCCTTTAACCGGGCCAAAGCACGCTTGTCCCCCCTTACGTCTCCCCCAACGGCCCGCAATCACATTGCATTCGGGCCTGAGCACGCTAACGTCATGCGCTGTTCGGTGTAAGAGAAGCGCTCTCGGAGATCTCAGTGGAGATTTCTTTATATCATTATATGGTTTTAGTGGTTTGATATGCAGTGACACACAGTCAAATATTCCCCCGAACAGATCAGCCACTGCTGACGCTCATAAACAATCATAAAGTCCTCGTGCTACAGGAATTAGGAGGTTTGCTGAAGGTGCAGCTGATGTGCAGAGAGGGGTTTGTGTCTTTAATAATCGACGACAGTTTGTGTTCATTAAACAGTAAGAATGATTCATAAATCCATATGAAACAGTCCCCAAAAGTCACGTCTCCTCTTTAGTTTCGGGCTCAGGTGCGCTTTACAACCGGGCCAGGGCCGGCCAACTGCACCAAGCCCGGTTCAGCGCACTCACACTTCTAAAATTATCCGGGAAACGGACCCTATGGTTAGAATTCTGAAATGTGTGGTGCGACGCGGCACATACAGTGTGTGACCCCCTTTACTCTCCGGCTCACTCAATTTCTTATATAAGACTTGGTATCCCTTTGTGGACTATATAAAACGCCTGCCTATTTTACCTAGTGCTGGTAACCTGCAGCTTTTGTCATTTTATTAGAAGTTTTTATTTTAAATATTATTATTTAATTAATTATTTATTATTATTATTAAATTAATATGTTAATTTTTTCTCCTTCTGTATGCAGTTATTCTCTAATGTTATGTACCTAATTTGGTATTCATGTATTTACACTGCATAAATAGTTTTTTTTTTTAAGAAAATTCGTCTGTTCATCAAGGCATTAAATGTAAAAAAAAAAAAAAAAAAAACATTGTTAAATACTTATTAAATATTTATTTATTACTTATTGTACGCATTTTCAAATAAAATGATTAGTCCAGTCAATATTACTTTTATACAGAGACCCGGATATTACATGATGATGGGGGAAAAAATGGAAGGGAGAAAAAAAAAACAGTGACAGGAAAACATACATTCTTAAGTTTTTGCGTTCCCTTGCAACGATATTTTACGTTCCCTCACAAATCTGTTGTTCCCCAAACACTTCCTGTTCACTTCATACAGGTCAACCCTCCCGTTTTTGTCAGGATTCTACCATATTTTACCATTCTATCCCACTCATTAAATAATTCCCCATATTTCTCCCATATCTTTAATCCTAAAAGCACATTGAAAGAAATATAAAAATGTCTGCCATCACTTTCTTTCCACTAAAGTTGATCGCTGCCTTCATATGCAACCTCTGAATCAGCGAATGCATGTATAAGCGCTGACAGACGGACGGACATAAACTGATCCCAGATCTTAGGACATTTAAATGACATTTAACCCAACTGTTGAGTTTGTCTATACTTGACTGAGGCCCCGTTTACACTAGTGCGTTTTAGTTTTAAAACGGCATTTTAGCATGAAAACGATCTGCGTCCACACTAGCGTTTCACCCAGCGTTGCTGAACAGATCTCCCGCCACACTACTCCACCAAAAACGCATATCACGTGACCATTCGCGCACTCTTTGCATGTGCGTTCAAGTATAAACAGGAAGTATGTATCTCGCTAGGCATTTAGTTATTGTTAGTCAACAAACGCTGGTTGAATGATAAACGGGATGGCAAAGAAAGCAAGAGAGGTCTTTTTGTGGACAGACGACGAGGTCGAGTTGTTACTTAAAGTAACAAATAAATATAAAACATCCATGGCTATCGAAAATGTCAAAATGTTTTTATTTTAAAACACAAAATTTTTGCTACGGTTACGCCATATGGTTACGCAATGACCCAAAAGCCCCAATCAAGTAGCGAATCTCAGCAGTCACGCTTCCGTTTTCAGACGTCTTCGCTTTCCCCCATCCACACTGAGACGGAGCAGCAGCGTTTTAGAATGAAAACGGCCTCTCCAGCGTTTCCACAACGCTCCGTTTTTGGGGCTCGAAAACTCCGGCGTAGTGTGGACGGATGGCGTAACCGTAGCAAAACTTATGCGTTTTAAAACGAAAACGCATTAGTGTAAACGGGGCCTCAATCACACACAAGCTCATACACTACGGTCAATTTAGTTAATCCAATTCACTTACTGTACTGCGCATGTCTTTGGTCTGTTGGGGAAACTGAAGCACTAAAAGGAAAACTCACGCCAACACGGGGAAAACTCCACACAGAAATGTCAATTGATCCAGCTGGGATTCGAACCAGTGACCATTTTGCATTGGGGCTATAGTGCTAACCACTGAGCCACCATGCTGCCTTTCATTAAATCAGTTATATTATAACATTACAAAAGAGAACAAAACAATCACGATCGATTGGAGATCATGGAAAAGATCACATAAATTCTTTTTAGAGAAAAAGTGTTGAATACTCACTTTACGAAGCTCAAAAACTAAGCCTCAAGAATCAAAAACACACAAGCGAGATGAAATGACAAGCAATTTACTGAGAAAAACAAAGTCAGTCAAACTCTTCAGTCGCATGTTGTTCATTTTCAACGCCAAGCTAACACTTTTTCTGCAAACCTGCATTTATCATTTTGTTTTCCTTCATCAGGTCTTCCTCAGGCCAGACTGTGTTGGGTAAAACAAGCCAGCATTCAGTTTACCAGCATAATTTTTTGTGTTCTCATTAAAACAGCTAACAGGTTTTAACACAATCAATTGGATGTGTTTTAGTTAAATTAAAGTGAGTGAGAAATCTAATAATGTCACCTCATGTATTATTAAAACAATCACACACATCCCTAGAGTAAAAACTAAGTAAATTTAGCCAATGAAACATGATGAAGTGCGCCAAATCATCAGCACTTCAACTCACGTCTGCATCGGCTTCTGTTAACCAGAGAAGGACGAGCTCACATTAGCACAAAGGTTACACACCTGTCAAGATGCATTTCCCCCACACACACACACACACCGATTCATTTTTCTGCTCACGTCTTTCGCTGGCCTCATAGTCTTTTGTTCTCCATCTCCTCCACTGCTATCAAACTCAGCTTGTCCTCCGTCTTTCATACCCCTCTCTCTCTCTTACAACACTTCAGTCCTTCATTCTCCGTCTGTCTCAGCAGGATTGGTTTTATAGTAGTGGTTCTTCAATCCACAGCGCTAGGACAGAAGGAATCAGACTTTAGCCATGTTGTGAGTGTGAGCTTGTGGTCTGAATTGAATGTGTAGAGTAGAGCTGCATGATTAATCGAAAAAAGATCACGATCTCGATTCGACCCTACATGCGATCTTAATTCAGCTTATGATTCAGCCAATTATATTTTCAAAGTCAGCAGAGAAGTGTAAAGGCGGACACACAAGTCTTTACAGCAACATGGACAGCAAATGGTGTAACATACTGTATTTATAAGATACAGTTCACCTCAAAATGTCATTTCTGTCTTAATGTAATGATATATTCAAGGCTGCGAAATCACACGAGCTGACGCACTGTTTGTTTAATACAGAGAGGACATTGCAAGCCAATGATGTTTGCTTCAGTGAACAGAAACTGCAGCTAATAAAGTTGTAAATAACGTTTAGTTTGTTACACAGAGTGATCGCTTTGGAGCAACACGGGAAGTATGATTTCCATGTGTTTTTTGTTTTTTTTCGCAGAGTGACGGCAGCCGTGAAAGTGAAACCGACGAGCACATTTTTTAAATGATCATATCGCATTTTAGAGTAAAGGTTAGCCTACGACAAGCATTTGATGTTTTTTTTTTCATAGCGAACACAGTGTTGTGCATGAAAATAGATGTGTAACAGTGTCAGTACAACTACTCTGGCCTATATAACATTAAATATAATGCAAGAGGGAACCTGATAATGACAAATGTTTCATTTTACCAGTGAAAAAAATGGTTTAATAATGTTGTCAATGGGAAATGACAATCATTTGTCAGGCCTTATATTATTAGTGTTGTTTTACCATATGTTTGAGAAAAAACAATATTAATACTAGGGCTGCACAATTTGGGAAAATTGTCATATTGCGATTATTGAGGGCAATATTGCGATGTGCGATTTCGATTATAAATGGTATTGTAAGTCAACTTAATGGGTTTTTAAGAAAATTGCACACACAGATTAGTAATAATGCTGAAGTGTGCGTTTGTTCAACTTGAAATGGTTTCAAAATAAATAATTTTTACAAAATAAATATCTGCATTATTGTAAACTTATTTTCATATTCCATATATCATATTTCTTGCAATTATTAAATTAAATATAACAATATTTTATATGTATGGCTTTGTATTATTGTTTATGAGAGAGAAATGCAGCATGCACTATTTAAACATATCATATTTTGTCGGTTATATATACACACACACACACACACACACACACACACATACAACTTTTGGTTCTGCTTATTTGATTTAATTTAAAACGTGGCCATATGCATTATATACATCCTACATGAAAACATTCAGCATGTTTCTGGTTTTATAGAGAACGTTGGGCACATGGAAAGATTAACAGCAGATATTCCTCGTCACTCACCACCATACATGCATACAATAATTCTTCTAGTTTCAATTCGATTCAATAATTTACTTTGAATGAAAACACTGAACTTGTGATGACGGTTTGAGCAATTCGACCTACTCTCACGACCTTCACTAATATTTCCAACTTCCCGAGTAGTTCTGTTCATTAATGGACATCATTACTTCTGACTGACCGCTGCAAATAATGTTTTTTAAGGGTGCTTTCACACTTGGTTCAATTGCCTGGACCGTACCCAAGTTCGATTGTCCCCCCTTGCCACCTTCTTGGTTGGTTTGTGTTCACACTGTCTTTTTTCCTTCTGAACCCCGGTACGCTTGCGTCATCAAGCCGATGTTTTGTGTACGGCTGTTGCCAGGCGACGGGCACGAAAGCAAAGTGCCAAAATGGAGAGACGTCTGCACATCGCGGTCGTTTCGCTTTAACTGAACATTTTGGTTTAGAACATACAGAAAGCGACTCGCGTCTATCTGCCGCAAACATATTATACACGTTCAGAACATCACGTGATGTCCAAGCTGTTTTTGGAGGAGACGCGCTCGGTCACGCTTTTCAGCACGTGATACTCAGACACACAACACACACAGTATTGAAGGCTTCTGGGTCGAGTAGTTCTTTTTTTATTGCGTTACATTGTAATCGTATTAAAAGGTAACTACAAAAATGGTGGTGCATTTTCTTTCTTGAATGTCTTATGTCCATGAATGCATTCGTTTATTTAATATAATCGCAAGATTCGATGTAATGTAATCGCATAGGCTGACATCGCGATTGCGATACGATTAATCGTGCAGCACTAATTAATACTGCAGCCTACCCCTATTAACCTTTATTTTACATACACAGAATCGTGAGAAAATCATGACTCTCATTTTAGTCAGAATAGTGCAGCTCTGATCTGACTAGCATTAAAAAAATAATAATAATAATATTAGTGGTATAATGGATCACAAATCTCATGGTTCGGATCACACTACAGTTTTTGAGTCACGGATCTGACCATTTTTCAGATCAGGAAAAAAAAAGGACAATGTCATTTGCTTTTCATTTATACAAAAATATTACTGCAAAAATACACAGTTTCAACAAACAGAACTTGGAAGCTGTAAATTTAATAAAAATGAAAATCAAGAAAAAAAATGCACATTTTCAAAGCAGAAAATCTGACTGTAACATTGTTTTTCAGATGAACAAGTATGTTCACTTAGCATGTTTATTAAATATCTAGAAACATATTATAGTATTTGTATGCTTTAAAAGAGTTGAACACTTACACACAGCACCTTCAAATTGACTTAATGAAGCTAGAAACCATGTTATTTCCAGATTCAAAAATAAGAATTTTGCCATGCCTGTAAGCCATCTTAATCATTTAGCAATTAAAATAATTTTTCTGTTCTGTGTAATATCAGTGAGTTTCGTTAAAAATAATAATGAGGCATAGATTTGGCATTTTTATTAAAAATAAACATTATTTCTTCCCAATGAAGCTCTCTGTTTAACTAATAGAAGCAAATCTGTTGTTGTGTTTTTGGTCACACAAGAAGAACAGTGGTGCATCGGTGCACCCAGATCACTTCGTTTTTCGTTAAATTACAGTCTAAAATCATTGCAAATGTTTTAATGACTTTACCCCAGACTGGCAGATTAAGTTTTCAGCAAAATGTTAATCTTTCTGTTGCTGAACGCTTCATCTAAAACTAATATAGACCATACTTCATTTTTAGTTATTTATATTTTTTATCTCTGTTTACTCTTGAAGCAAACATTACACTATTTGCAACATAAATCAAACGTGGCAAATTTGACATTTTCACTGATGGCAGGCCTAATTCATCAAAAAATGAAGTTGCGTGTTGTATATTAAAATATTTAAGCCATTTGTATTTAGATTGCATATTACATTTTAATGCGTTTTTAACACACAAACTTAATGTCATGCAAGTTTGTCAGCATTAGATAAATAAAACACTGATGGCCTAATAATTCAAATTTATTTAAATAATCATAGATGCATTCGTTGAATTGTTTGTAATAGCCCAAATATGTTTATTTAAATGAACTGATTTAAATAGAGCCATGTTTGACTAATGATAAAAATCTTGTTAGTGAGTATTTAAAGCATATTCAGCTTATTATTAGTACTATATTCAGGGTTCGTACACATTTTTACTACAACAATTCCATGACCTTCAAGTTAATTTTCATGATCTAATGTTTCATGTAATGTTTACATATATGTGGTAAATCATAAATAAGGTTTAAATTTATTACAGCATATCATAAAACACGCAATAGTTTCTATTTATTTTTATATCTATGTAAAATAGATGATGCACTAATAATGAACTGAATGAAATGAGAGCATGTTCTTGGCCAAGAAAAGAAATAAAAGCAAGTAATCTCCATTCCAATATACAGATATTTGTCAAAGTAATTTTAGATAATCTTAATAGTTTCTTAAACCAGTAATAGTAGATAAAACTACTTCTGTTATAAAGCCGTGAACATACTGCACTTGTCGCTCCATAGATTTCCATTCATAGGCATGCTAAAGCGGCTGCCCAGAAACGCAAGCACGTGTTTCGCATTTCACTGCATACGAAAGTTCAACCTTACCTGCGAAATCACATCAGGTGATAGCGTGAGACCAATAGAAGATCATTTAAAATAAGACATTTTAAATATGGAGCGATCGTTCACTTTTATTAATGTCTAATCATTTCGTTAAACCCCGTCCCTTTTCACAGCTCCATACGATTTTGCAAGCGCAAGCTCTAGTGCAGAAATGTCTAAACTCATTGTCCTGCACAGTTTAGCTCCATCTTCCTTAAACACACCAGCTTGGAAGTTTCTAAAACACCTAGAAAGAGCTTGATTGGCTGGTTCAGGTGTGTTTGATTGGGGTTGGAACTCGGGCTGTGCAATTAATTACCAAAAAAAAAAAAAAAAAACGTGATTTAAGCACATGCAATTTCTAAATCGCTTAGAGCTGCAATTTTATCTATTAATTTATTTTGATTTTTGTTCACATTCTTGAGTGCATGATTTTAATATGTTAACCAAACAGAGCTGACGCAGCACACCGGGACAATTACAGCTAAGCTGAGCGGGAGAAAGATGTTAACCAATCAGAGCTCACTCTGACTAGTTTTTTTTACTAGTTTTATTTATTTAACTTAATACTATGTTATTTAATTGTGAAATGTTTTGTTATGCACTTCTTGTGCACTAAATTCATTTGGAATGCGTGTATGTAGCCTGTTTGAAAAAGCAAAAACAGTCGCCAAAATCGAAAAAAATGATTAATTAATAAAAAATAAAAAAAATCACAATGTTCGTTTGAGAGATTTTTTTTTTTTTTTAAATAATAATAAACAATAATAAAATAACTTTTTATTTTGTTCATATCGCACAGCCCTAGTTTAAACTAAAATATGCAGAACACCGGCCATCCAGGACTGAGTTTGGACACCCCTGCTCTAGTTTGACTGCAGCTTAAGTCGCTTTGGACAAACATGTCTGCTAAATGTCTAAATCTAAATGTAATTTCCATGACTTTTCCAAAACCTTGTAGGTTTTTCTGTTTTTCCAAAACTTTTCCAGGCCTGGAAAATGCCCGGTGAAAATTCCATGACTTTTCCAGGTTTTCCATGACTGTATGAACCTTGTATATTACAGCAATCTGTTTCATTTCTTCTTATTGTTTATGTTAAAACCATGTGGGGGTGACACAGTGGCTCAGTGGTTAGCACTGTTGCCTCACAGCAAGAAGGTCGCTGGTTCGAGATCCGGCTGGGCAGTTGACATTTCTGTCTGGAGTTTGCATGTTCTCCCCGGTTGCTCCGGTTTCCCCTACAGTATAAGGGAATTGGATAAACTAAATTGCCCGTAGTGTACGTGTGTTTGTGTGTGTGTGTGTGTGTATAGATATTTCCCAGTGATGGGTTGCAGCTTGAGGGGCATCCGCTGCATAAAACATATGCTGGAATTGTTGGCGGTTCATTCCGCTGTGGTGACCGCTGATGAATAAAGTGACTAAGCCGAAGGAAAATGAATGAATGAATAAAACGATGTGACCCAAATGGATGGAAAAGTATGTGCAATTCAATGAAACAGGATTAAATATTATTTGAGTGTCAGGATGCAGAATAAATACAGGCCGATTGAGGAACAATGCCGTACATTCCCAGTGTGCCTGATCACATTAGTCTGCTCAAAAGCCAGAACCTAGAACAAGTCCAATGGGAAAGTGCGACCCAATAAATCTGTATACACAAATACCTTCAGTAAATCAGGTGCTAAAAAAACGTGCACAGTGACAACAAACCACACCGTCAGTGGATCCCCATCGAAATATGACAAGAAATAGCAGCAGTGCATCAGAGTGCTGCTTTATGACCTCTATCAAAGCGGCGCATCATCGTCGTCATGGTGACCGCACACGCTCAGACTCCGCATCAGCAGCTCTGGAGATGCTCATAAATAAACACAACCACACACAGCCAACACAAGCACTGTCTTATCAGCTCATCCAGCTGTAGGGATTGGGCATTAATACAGTACATAATACATTTATATTAATACTTAAAAATATATCACAAATATATCTGGTATTTGTTGCGATAAAGATATTAAATGATGATATAATTCATAAGCATCTACTGAGAGACAATAAAAGTCCTTTATCTTTAGAGAAAATTATTAATTTATATAATTTGGATGCATAATCAAGCTTTTCCGGATCCTCTAAACTTCACACACTGTAACGCCATTTATGTTTCATTCTGACTGGACTCTAGAGGGCGCCCTCGTGCATAAACTCCACATATAGATTACGGAAGAAAAGACATCACTATCAGTGCTAGAGACCAAAAAGGATAAGGATAACAGAAATGGATTAATGCATCAAACATGAACACAATAAACAAACACATGTGGCATTGTTTTTGTTCTTCAAGCCATCCTGGGTATTTTAAAAGCATACCTAATGTAATGCTAACAGACCTAGCCTTCTTTACTGTATTGAATCTTATAAAACAACCTGATTTTGTCTTTATTTTGTAATATGAACCACATCTGGACACAAAAGAAGTGATTTCAAACACTCGACTGATATTTTATTAAAAGTATGTCATGAATTTTATTGTAAACAAGTTCATAAATGCAAAAATTTGCTGCACGCAGGCTACTGTATTAAAATATTACTAGTGGTGTACGGATCACAACCCACAACCCACGGATTAATAACTATTTTTGAACTTAATTAACTAGGTTAATCCAACATTTAAAACAATTGCAGAGAGATCGTCTCCCGCATCATTCAGATCACGTGTTTGAAAGCATTTTGGCTTCCCTGTAAAATATAATGATGATGAAAAAAAGTTGTGGTAGGACCTAAATGCTTTCTTAGGTTATTAATTAAAGGCGTTTTCTGTCACTGTTCGTTTAGCCTGCATTAATGCATTCAGTGTAAAGCTGCACGATTAAACGTTGAAAGATCATGATCTTAATTCAAACCTGCACAATATGAATGACAAATGATGATGATGATTCGCATATGTTTATTAATCATTCGAATCACTGCATTCAAAGCTGCGTTTGATCGAGGGAGATTCAGTTCTTACAATGTTTAAGTTAGTAACAAACAATTAAATAACACAGAAGTACTGGGAGAACAGTTTGTAGATCAGATATAAACACTGATGTTTATGGTAAAGATTAAAATCACTGTTTAATGGAAACTTGATGCTGGTGCATGTTGTAGCAATTACATCATGTAACCAATGGGTGGCGACAAACAACCATGAAAATGATGTCACTAAATAGGTTTTCAGAAATGATCCACCTATAATGAAACATGAAGTTTATGTGTGAATTGTTGAATCATCAATTGAAGATAAATGTGATCTGTTGTACATGATGTTAGATCTCTATATTTAACCTTATCAGCAACAAAGATCATTTTTTATTGAATATCATTTTATTAAGCTGGTCCTTTCTTGATTTTTATTTTTATTAAAGTTACAGGTTCTGACTCAAAAACCATAGTGAGATCCGAACTGGAGATTTGTGATCCGTTACACCAATACTACTACTACTACTACTACTAATAATAATAATAATAATAACAATAATGTTTAGTTTTAGTTATTAGTCTAAATGTTTAGCAGTTTAATAGTCACCTAATTAATATTTAATAGGTTTATGTCAGGACAGATCCACACACCGCCCATAGATGGCGCCACTAACTCGGTTAGTTTTCTTGTGTCCACAGAATATAACTTTACCTGTAATTTTGTGACTCTTTATTCCAATGTGATAAATAAGCTACTAGTCAGTCAACAATTCCAACTGTAAAAATATTAAGTCCCGTTGAATTGAGTCGCCTAATATACTTTAACATTCCACCCTGAAAAAAATAGTACATCGTTAGTAAAAGTTTATCTCTTTCCCTTTGCTTCGGCTTAGTCCGTGTTTTTAACAGCCTAGTGTTAATTAATTATAAAATAGATTTTTATACATTTGTAGTACCATCTAAACTTGTGACACTCCGGTATTAAATTTCAGGTGCTAGGGTGTAGCACTGAATTAATGAAAACATAAAAACAGATGACTTGCAGAGAATAGAAACAAATGAACTGTATTTATAATGTACATAGAGCACACGTGGTCGTGACATGCAAATGTGAGCGCGGAAAAACTGCACAGCCGCGCACGCATTCAAAGCGATTTCATACTCTTGCATTTGTCAGCAGCAATAGGACTACACAATATCATTTTGTTGTATACACAGTGGCCTAGGTAGGTCTACAATTACATCCCTGAAAGACATCCAGAACGAAGATTGAAGGTTGTCTGCTTTAATGTAGGCGATGAGGGGGAAAACCCCCTCACCCCCCTCCAAAAAAAAAAAAAAAAAACGTAGGATTTATAAAAATTACAAGAGTCGCCCATTGAGCTAGGTAAATACAAGAATCACATCCCTAGTAGATATATTATATGAGAGATTTGCTTTGATTACCAAACAAGTGAATCTAACTGGATTTGCATTGTAAACCTTAAATAAAAGTTGAAAAGTTATTATTTTATTTTTAATATTTTAAGTTTTCAGTTACTATACTCCACCCCACTCAAAAAAAAATTAATTCTGCGCAGAAACAGCAAAAAAAAATCTGCAGATTCTGTTTGGCCCTGAATATCGAGAGATTTGTCCTTTAAGGGTGCGATTGTGCTCTCTCATCAGTACAGGTATTCTCCGAGGACGGGACTCTTCAGATGGGGTCAGCACCTCGCTCTCTCTGCATTTAAAATTGATTTCTGAACAGTGCAGTGACAGTACAGACTACAGTCGCACACTTAAAATACGCAAAGCCCACTGAGCTGAACTATAATCGACATCATGACTTGACAGATTCAAGTCAAATTATGCATAAAAGCAGTAGAGAAACAGCTGACATCAGAAGCTAAAAGCAGACACTGTGACATCAGGTATTTAAAGACCATTATGACATCACTGCTGACTGAAACATTCTCAATGTTGAACAATGTATTAGTTTGTTAATAGAGCACTATGGTCAGGTTCTCCATTGGGAAACTGATTTTTACATATCGCCACCTTACAATTATAAGGTTCTATCTGACATTTTTGTCAAAATTCAGTTATTGACACATTCTTATTAATTCACAACTTATTTACATTATGGGATGGATTTTTTATAAGTTGTTTAAATTTTAAGACTTTTTATTAAAAAAAAAAAAAAAAACATGTAGGCATAGAACGATAACCGTTTTCAAGGTATACCGTGGTTTGGAATAGCCAAGGTTTTAAAACCGTCAAAAAATTTCCTGCAATACCGTTTCTTAGGTATTGGTAAGATTGTTTTTTTGTTTTTTTTATTATTATTATTATTATTATTATTTTTTTTTTTTTGGATTTAAATTGTAATAAAAATTAATAAATAAATGAAATAAATGAAGACAGAAGTCATTTATTTAAATTATTTAACCTGACATGTTTACCCAAACATTTTTTAAAAAATCTATGATAATGATACCGTGAAACAGTGATATTTTCATCCAAGGTTATCATACCGTCAGAATTCTATACCGGCCCATGCCTATACACATGTACTGTTTGCTATGGAATACAAACACTTTGAAGCTCAATATCTCAAAATCATTCAGAACGCAGACAGAACCTTATAATTCCAAGGTGACGATATAACTGTTCTGTTTTATTTAAGACTCTAAGGTTGTTTATGGACTGTATATGCTTTTGTTGATGGCTTTGCACTAATTCATTTTTTTAAATACACTATATGCATGTTTCTCTTGTAAAGGTTCCTCATGCACCCTTTTCACAAGCCTGTTATGACGCGTTTAAAGGTCATCATAATCTTAGATACTTGAAAGATTTTAATATACTTAATTTAATATAGTTTTTTTTTTTTACGTATGAACATTCATATGCATTTATGTATGTAGTATATCATCTTTGCATCAAATTACAAAAAAAAGAACTTCTGTTTGTGCAAAGTATTTCTAATGCAGCGTCTATGGGACAGGACAGTACATTAGACATTATTCTCCCCTCTAGCTGTCGTCATCAGTCACACAATTTTTCTGAAAGTATTTATAACACCATCATGGAGTTTTTCTTTTATTATTTCAGTAAATAAGATTGAAAAAAAATTATTTGTTGTATTTTTTCATTCACTGCGCTCTAAGTTTTCCCAACTATGACGACTTTCGCTATGAGAAACCCGGAAATGTGAAAAGGGTCTATTCAGAACAATAATAAAGACCTAGCTTGATAAAAAAAAAATAGTGGATGCAGGCCTAGATCATTGTAATTAATCATTTTAATTCAAATCAATTTAATTCAAATTAATTAATCATTTTAATTCAAAATATTTATTTATGAAAAAAACTACAGTAATTTATAGTAAACAAATACTATAGTGTTTCTGTACAACACTACAATAAAGTACTTACATTTAGTGCATCTTCCTTCAGCCTAGTCCCTTATTTATCAGGGGTCTCCACAGCAGAATGAACCACCAACTATTCCAGCATATGTTTTATGCAGCGGATGCTCTTCCAGCCACTACCCAGTAATGGGAAACACCCATACACTCTCACATTCACACATATAGCGCATGTGTTTGGACTTGT
Source organism: Danio albolineatus (assembly GCA_903798035.1). Taxonomy (NCBI): domain Eukaryota; kingdom Metazoa; phylum Chordata; class Actinopteri; order Cypriniformes; family Danionidae; genus Danio; species Danio albolineatus. The sequence goes on from CAIGQQ010004837.1 coordinate 2,623,918, forward strand.
GGGGGAAACCGGAGCACCCGGAGGAAACCCACGCCAGCACGGGGAGAACATGTAAACTGACCCAGCCGGGACTTAAACCTGCTAACCACTGAGCACACCGTGCCACCCCAGTACATAATCAGTTTAGGTGATTCTATAGTTGCTATGGTAACACAACAACTTTAGCAATATAAAACAATACCCAATACTGTAAGTTTAACTATATAAATTATACTACAATACACCACAGTTTACTGTAGTGAAAACTAAAGTATTCAACTGTAATTGATCATTCATTTGTTTTCAGCTTAGTCCCTTAAATAATCTGGGGTCGCCACAGCAGAATGAACCGCCAACTGTAATTGTTACAGTTTATAATTTCACTATAGCTAATACTACAGTATGCATTCATTAAAGTTCTTAATTAAACAGTAAATTAAAACTAAACTAAACTCCAACCCATAGAGTATTATACACTTTACTGTAGTATGGTTCGAAAACAAAACAGTACTTACTATAAATTACTTTAGTATTGTTTTCCGTTTGTCAAACACCCTTATTAATAATAGTCATAATAATAATAATAATAATAATAATAATAATAATAATAATAATATGCATTTACAAAAAACACCTGACTTCAAATCGATTATTCAATCAGAATGTAATGTCAGAGGTACAGACTAGGCATGGGACGATAACCGTTTTCAAGGTAATACCACGGTTTGGAAAAGTCAAGGTTTTCATACCACTGATTTTCTGCGACCATTCCTAAGGTATGTGTAAGAGTTTTTATTTACATTTTTTTTTTAGTATTTAAGGTGTAAATTGTAAAAACATCTGTGTTTTTGAAACAAATGAAGACAGCAGAAGTCAATGATTCACTTGAATTACTTAGCCTGACATGTTTACTGCCCCAAAATATTTTAAATGTTTATCAAAATAAAATATATTGTGTTCAAAGGGGAAAAAGGTTTTGTTTTTTACCCAGACATTTAAAAAGAAGACAGTTTAGAGCAGTAATTACAATACCGTGATACCATGAAACCGTGATATTTTTATCCAAGGTTATCATATTATCAGAATATTATACCGGCCCATGCCTAGTACAGACTTTCTCTGTAATGTCTGTTCAAGAAAAATATTACAAATACAGGGTTCATACACACTTTTACTACTAAAATTCAATGACTTTTCCAGGACTTTCAAGTAAATTTTCATGAAATTTTTATGAATTTTTCATAACGTTTCATGTAATGTCTACATGTTAAATAATAAAAAAATGGTGCATCTTAAAAGCTATTACAGCATATCATAAAACATGAAACAATCTATTTAGTTTGAAGTAATCTTTGTATCTATGCTAAATGTATTTTGGTAATGTTGACACAGCACTAATAATGTGAGAGCGTGTGTTTGGCCATGGACAGAAAAGAAGTAAAGACAACTAACCTATATTTAAGTATACAGACATTTGAACTAATTTCCATGACTTTTCCAAAACTTTGGGGGATTTTCAGATTTTCCAAAACTATTTGGAAAATGCCATTTTAAAATTCCACGACTTTTCCTGGTTTTTCATGACCCTGCAAATATTGTGAAAAACCCTGCAAATATGCCAATATTGATAAAGACAGTTTATAGAACAAAATAAAAAAAAGCATATTATACTGTTAGAATCCTTTTCGGGCCTTTTTCCATTGCTGTTTAGATTTCACTAGGACGCTTACCTGTGTGGCGCATGCGCAGATACAGTAACGCTATCCAAGCAGATTAAACACGGACGTCCGAGCCTTAAATCGCATAATTTTCAACTTCTCCAGTTTCTAGTTTGTGTCAGTCGGTATAGTAATTAGTCTGTCATAAAAAAACAAACAAACAAACAAAATAAAACATCGACTGATCCTCTCAAAAATGTAACATTACCTCAGAATCCCTTCAGTTTACACTTGTTTTTCCAGTGGCAATTCAAACAAATAAATCAGTAATAAAACCCGTGGCTCGTGTTAATAACCGCCAGTATACATATTTCAGCCGATATACTTTAAAAAAAACAATGTGAATCATCATAATTTAACTTTTATAAACATGCCACTTACCTGTTACCAACTGTGTGAACCGCTACTGTTTCGCCCCGCCCCAACATCCTCCTTCATCGCAATAATTGGACAATAGCAGCACGAGCACTGCCTTTTGATTGGCCCAGTTCCACATAACTCAAACCACATCTGGAATCTGATTGGTTAGAATGTAAGCGCTTATATTTAAACCCAGAAACAGTTATACATTGAACCGCACACCTGCTGTAAAATGCACTCCCTCTGAAATGTGCATCCATTAACTGAAATTGATTATTATTATTAATAATAATAATAATAATAATAATAATAGAGTTATGACACTAATGAGAGTGATTGAGGTGCGTTTCATGAATGGAACCTTCCCTTACAGAAGATGAATAAATAAATAGACTGACTTTACATACACATACCTGTCAACATTCGGATGTCCCCCCAGTGAATGAATCTCATTTATTTAGATTTTTTGTTTGATTACATTAAATAACAGAGGTGTCACTGTTATAAATAACAGAAGTTCACATATATCGTTATAATGAAAGCATTCCATTGCTTTCCTAAAGTTTTATGCTCATTTAGGACAAAATTATTTGTGTTTGAAAAAAAAAACATCAAGATCGACATCTTTAGATGTTATTATTATTAATTGTGTGTATATGTCTGTTCAAACACAAACACAAAACCCAGTATCCACTTTCGCTATGCTTCTAATCGAGTGTACAAATCCGTTTTGGAAACCGCGTCTGTTTATCACTACGGACGCGTCAGCTGAAAGTTACGCACCACTTTATGACTGTTTTGAGGATTGCATAGGAGGAGTGACGGCACCTGTAATGAAAAGGAAAGGGAATCCCGCCGTTTTTATGTTTTATTTCAGAGTGTTTCTCGCCTAAATAAAACGAAAGCACAGACAGATTCCAACAGCTTTGAGAGCAAGTGCGGCCCCTGGTGGTTCGGCGGTATGGGTTGCGAATAGGGAGGATCGGCTCTTTAATGTTTATTGTCACCCGTCGGAGAACGACTGAAAATACGGGAGAAATACGGGAAAAGACATTTACGGGATGATAGCGGGATAGAACTGTAAAATACGGGAGAATCCCGGGAAAAACGGGAGGGTTGACAGGTATGCATACAATACTAATGAGATTATGTGAATAGTTTAATGTGTGGTTTAGTTCAGGGACGTTGCTAGGATCGATAAAGATAAAGAAATAAAAGTATTTTATTAGTTAAAGAAACAACGAGTCAATGTTTATTTGATTCATTAGCAATATATTTAACATTAGTTACCTGCAACTGCTGACTTTCACAGAAGAAAGAAGAAAAAACAAACACTATGGAAGTCAATTGTTACAGGTTTCCAGCTTTCTTCAAAATATCTTCTTTTGTGTGAAGAAAAAAAGACAAACCAGTTTGGAACGATTGAGTAAATGATGACACTTTTCATTTTTTGGGTAAACTAAAAACATTTTACTTCCATTGTAAAATGGAAAATTATTTCAACAAATTTCTTCATTTAAAAGCGATTCTTCAATATTTTTTTTGCAGTAGGTAAACCATTAACCATTAAAACAAAATCAGTTTTTTTTTCAATAAATATACTATTAAAACACAAAAAAGGTCCTTTTTTTACAGTAGGTATACCATTAAAACACAGAATCTGTTCATTTTTTTAATGTAGGTATAAATCTTAAATATTTTAGTTGGTTTACCATTAAAAATACAGAAAATCCCCCTTTTTCACCATTTACACGACTGCAAAAATAAATGGTCCATATGTGTTCTTCCAGCCATTTTAGGTATTTTCATAAGAATAAAGTCAATTTATAATCTCACGGAAATGACTTAAAGCATTTATTAACATACGATGTAACTATTACTGTAGGCCTGAATCATGAGAATTATAAATGTCCGTTTGAATAGTTTATTAATCACTCACTAACTCATTCTGAATGATCTTTAAAAGCCACCAACTATTCTTAAATAACTGGTTTGTAAATAATGCGAGTTTAGTAATGAAAAATAAATCACTAACAGTATGAAAACACAATCATTAAGCACATTAAACATGCACTTAATAGCAGGGCCAGACGGAATCTGCGGACTTTTTTTGCTATTTCTGCGCCAAATTTTGTTAAAAATCTGCGAATTTATGCGGAATTATTTTGGGAGTGTCATAAAATCTTAATATACTAAATAAAAAGTAATACCTTTCTAACTTTTATTTACTGTTTATAATGCAAATCCAATTAGATCCACTTTATTTGGTCCACAGAGCAGGTCTCTCATATAAAATAAATAAAAAAATAAAATCATATGAATTTTTTTTATATTAGTCAATATTATTACTGAAATTAATTTTAAAACTGAATAAATGTACATTTACACACATTTACACCAGTAAATAAACAGAATCGATGGGCTAAAAATCTGCAGAATTCTGCGCGCGCAGATTCTGTGTCGGCCTACTAATAAGTCAAGAATTATAGCTGCAGTTATAAACTGCTTACTAACATCTAATAATGTAGAGTTAATGCTTAACAAATAATGAATTCACTATTTGCTAATTCTAAATAAATGGTTCAGTGTGTAGTTATTATAAAGTGTTACCAAACATTCTGCATTAATTTCCAAATAACTGTAGTAATGCTTCATGTTTTAAACATATTCACACAGTGTAAGTTGCTTAAGCTAATCAGTGTGAGATAATATATGGTTTTTCCTTGGGAGAGTGTAAGCACAATGAGCCTGACTTTATTAAATGGAGCAGAAACCAAAAAGACTGATTTGTTTTCTTCTGAGGATCCAATAAGAAATGGCGTAATTTGACTTGACACTCAATTGGGCAGTTCCATTTACATCTTTTACCAGCGTTTATTGTTATCCCAGCTTTATGGAGTAACCTTTCCGTTGCCTGCGGCGTATCGCAATATAAAATGCATTTGCCTGGTGTTTTAGGGTAATTAAATTTTACTGTGGTGTTTGAATGAATCTCTGAGTTGTGTCTGTTATTGATGAACTGTGTGCTTCAGTAGATTAGTCTAAGGGAGAGAATGGCACGCTTTTAACGAGATCTCGTCGGAGACTAATTTTTCTGGATTTACTGCAGGTTTCACAGACGTGCTGCGGTCTTATAATGAGAGTTCTGTCACTTGAAGTAGTGTAAAGTCATTTCTAAAGTACAAATCTAATATCACCATCTTGCAGAGTGAGAAAACGAAGTCTTAAAGAGCCCCTATTATACATTAAAAAGGGTCATATTTTGGTTTTGCGGGTCTCCAACAGCAGGCTGATCTGCATGCATTGTCAAAAAACACTTTCATTGTCTTATAATATGCATTTATTTTTACCTCATTATCCCAGCGACTCCTGTATGAATCGTTCAGTGATTCATTTGTTCCAAAACCCCTCCTTAGCGCGATGCTAAACTGCGCTGATTGGACCGATGACATAGTCTGTTGTGATTGGTCGACATCATTCAGCGTGAGAGAATGCCCACCACGGCTTATCAATACTGAAGTAGTCAGAGTGTGTGCTTGAGCATATCTGCTAACACTTGTTTTTTCCGGGAGTCGCCCGTATTTCAGACACCTCACCCCTGAAACTAACCCCCCGGTCTCCCAGCACATTGCTCTATTCTTAACTATAAGTAAAAACAGCGACACACATTCAGTATTAATGCACACAGTGGCAAAAGCTGAAGCATTATGAAACAGGACCGCCACACGTGTGTAGGAGAGCTGATGTAGCCATAGCAACGACAAACAGCAGTGAAACGCAGCTCACAAACGCATTTTAATCTGTAAACAAAGCGTCAAGCGTCACGTTTACGTGTTTTTAGACGCAATATGAGAAAACAAGTTAACCAGAAACACTACAAGCGGTTACAAGTTACAAAACACAATTAAATGCATCATTTACAAGCTAGAGAAAACAATGAGGCAACTGATTTAATCACACTTATTCAACACTTGTTGGATAGCAGGCCAGGGAAATGTCCCGCTGTTCCCTATGGCTAGTCCGCCCCTGCATACATCAAGTCTTTGCTGATCCATCATTTAACAAACGATCGACGAAACCTCCGTTGTAACGTGTAGATTATAGAAGCACTCCCCAGAGGGAACAGTCTCGTCTGTGGTTCATTTGCACACTTCCTATAATATCCAGTTAAGCACAGTGCTCTTCTCTGTGTTGCCAGAT
>CAIGQQ010004837.1:2677288-2689967 GCA_903798035.1 Danio albolineatus
ATATATATATATATATATATATATATATATATATATATATATATATAATTCAAGAAGCAACTCGCTGTTTGTTTGTAAAATAACTGTGAAATTTACAGCAATTTCTGGGTTACGTTTAAACGATGAATGATTCACTTTATTTTGCTTTGTTCACATTTATGTGTGAATAAGCGAAACTCAGTTCGAGCACCTCAGTTTCTGCAAACACATTTATCTGTGTTCAGTTTAGCTTATTTAAAAAGACGTTAAGCGAAATAAAACCTGATCATTTCAAAATAAAAGCCATGCCTCTATTTTTTGCATATATGGACGTTCAGTTTAGGCATGGGACGATAACCGTTTTCAAGGTATACCGCGGTTTAAAAAAGTCAAGGTTTTCATACCGCTAAAATTTTCTGCTGTACCGTTCCTAAGGTATGAGTAGGATTATTTGTTTGTCTGTTTTTTAGGTGCAAATTGTAAAGACATCTGTGTTTTTGAAATGAATGAAGACAGCAGAAGTCAATGATTCACTTGAATTATTTAGTCTGACATGTTTACTGCCCCAAAATACTTTAAATGTTTCTCAAAATAAAATATATTGTGTTCAAAGGGGAAGAAGGTTTTGTTTTTTAGCCACACATTTAAAAAGAATATATTTTAGAGCAGTAAACACAATACCGTCATACTGTGAAACCATGATATTTTTAAGGTTACACTCTTAAAAAAAAAGGTTCTTCAGTGGTTCTTCAGTAGTTCTTTGCGGTATTTGAGGTGCTATTTAGCACTTTTACTGTGTAAAGAACCTTTAAAGCACCATAAAGGTTCTTCAGTGGTTCTTTACGGTGGTCAGGGTGCTATATAGCACTTTTACTGTGTAAAAAACCTTTAAAGCATCATAAAGGTTTTTCAGTGGTTCTTTGGGGGGTTTAAAGTGCTATATAGCACCACTACTACTGGTAAGCACTTGTTCTCATAGCTAATTCTCATAACTCGTATGCCGGTTTTATTTGAGGAAAGGGTATAGTAACATTATGAGAACCTTAAAATATAGGTGCTATATAGCACCATTTGACAAAAGTACTATATAGCACCTATTTTTTTATAGCACCTAAAAGGTTCCCCCCTCGTTACGACCAAAGAACCAGTTTTGGGGCTATTTAGCACCTTTTTTTTTAGAGTGTATCATACCGTCAGAATCTTATACCGGCCCATGCCTAGTACAGTTGAAGACAAAATTATCACCATTATTAATTACATTTTTTTTATATTTCCCAAATAGTGTTGTCACGATACAGAATTTCGGTACAGAATCGATACTAGAGTTTTAAAAACGTCTATTTCCCACTAACATTTGAGCTCGTTCTTAAACACAGCTGATTGGCTATTGTGTTCACATGCTCAACAGATATGATTGTAAAGGTCAGTTTACCGAGTGTAAACACAGATACATTGACACAGGAACGTTTTCCAGCTGCGACGATCTGCTGGTCTATCTATAGGCTGACATACGAGCGACCCGCAGATGAATCATTTCTAGATGCTTACTCCACGAGATGAGACACGTGATTGGGTTCACGAGAATGAGATGAGATGGAAAACGTTTTATTCGTTCATTCATTTTCTTTTCAGCTTAGTCACTTTATTAATCTAATTTCACCCCCACGCTCCATAATATCACAACTCACGAGTCACGATTTAATCTTGCGAGATCTCGTCATACGAGATCTTGTCACACCCCTAGTCATTTCTGTTGAGCAAGTGAACACAGAAGCCAATCAGCAGTGGTTAAGAACACGCTCAACAGCGCTCAAATGTTAGCGGGAAATGGAGGTTTTTAACATTTTAGTACCGATTGGTACCAAAATTCAGTATCGTGACAACACTATTCCAAGTAATGTTTGTCAGAGCAAGGACATTTTTCAAATTATTTTCTTTAATAATTTTCTTATGGTGAATATTTATTTTAGTTTGGCTGAAATCAAAATAATTAAAAGCTAAATAAGGTCAATATTATTAGCCCCTTTACAGATTTTTTTTTGTGATTGTCTACAGAACAAACCACTGTTATACAATGACTTGCCTAATTAAGCCTTCAAATGTCACTTTAAGCTGAATATTAGCATCTTGAAAAATATCTAGTCAAATATTATGTACAATCATCATGAGACTAAAGAAATGAGTTATAAGTAGGGCCACACGGAATCTGCGCGCGCAGAATTCTGCAGATTTCCGCAGATTTTTAGCCCATCATTGATTCTGTTTATTTACTGGTGTAAATGTGTGTACATTTATATTTATTCAGTTTTTAAATTAATTTCAGTAATAATATTGACTTATATGAAAATATTCATGTGATTTATTTAACAAGTACTATTTTCTGTCTTTTAGTGGATATTTTATTTGAGAGACTTGCTCTGTGTACCAAATAAAGTGGATCTAATTGGATTCGCATTGTAAACATTAAATAAAAGTTAAGAAGGTATAACATTTTATTTCATATATTAAGGTTTTAGTTATGATACTCCTAAAATCATTCCGCATAAATCCGCAGATTTTTAACAAAATACTTCGCAGAAATAGCAAAAAATGCCCGCAGATTCCGTCTGGCCCTAGTTATTAGAAATTATTTATTAGAAATTAATAAAAAACTATTATGTCTAAAAACGTGTTGAAAAAGCCTCTCCGTTAAACAGCACTTGGGAAATCGTTGAAAAAGAATTGCAATTTGACAGGAAGGCTGATAATTTCGTCTTTAACGTTATAAATCATTAACAGGAACAACTCACATGACCATACAGTACATTCACATTTACACTGATTCCACATAAACGAGGCCCCGGATTCTCATAGTGAACGCAGTTACTTATAAGAGCCCTTAAACATACAATCCAACTCGTTTTAGCTCTTTTTACTCGGCACGTTAAACACAGTATGGTAACAACGTACACACACACACACACACACATCCTGTGAAAAGGAGTATCTGTACTTTTTTTTCAGTGAGTGAAAAGTACATCTACCACTGCACACATTTCATGAACACTTACACTTTTCTCAACCGTTATCGGTATTAAATGATAGTTTTGCATGAACAGAAGGCAATCATGTGGGCTGACCTGATCTGTAGATGCAGCTAGAAATGCATCAAATACTGAGGGCACCTCTATAAATCCTGTTTACCATAGATATCCAGTCATTTCGGAGGGAACATCTGTTATATATAATACAAAAAAATACACAATTAAATTGGGTAGTTTTTAGAAAGACAACACTAAAAATGGGTTGATTATTTGCACTTAATGCCATAATAAATAATATTTTTCCAGTCACATTTTTCCGGCAACACTTTTCCAAAGAGATTTAATAATAATAATTTAATAAAAAAATATAATAATTCATTCAATTATTTTCTCTTCGGCTTAGTCCCTTTATTAATCAAGGGTCGCCACAGTGGAATGAACCGCCAAAATATCCAGCATATGTTTTAAGCAGCAGATGGCCTTCCAGCTGCAACCCATCACTGGGAAACATCCACACACACACTGTACACTACTGACAGTTTAGTTTACCCAATTCACCCACCACATGTCTTTGGACTGTGCACCCGGAGGAAACCCACGCTAACACGGGGTAAACATGGAAACTCCACACAGAAATGCCAACTGAACCAGCCGAGGCTCAAACCAGCGACATTCTTGCTGTGAGGCGATCATGCTACCCACTGTGCCACCGTGACGCCTCTACACACATTTAAAAAAATAATAATTAAAAAAATCAAGACATTAAAAAAATTCCACATTGAACCAAAACACACGATACCAATTGACTTAAGCCTGGTTTATACTTCTGCATTGAGCGATCGGCGTGACCCACGGGGTCTGCCTTGCGTGTAGCCGTGCATTTATATACTTCTAAACTATTTATTATACTTCTGCGTGCTGTATGTGTTGCTCTGCAGTAACACTTCCGAAACGCTAGATGGCAGTAGATTATGTTCCTCTGTAGGCCTGTCACGATATCTATTTTTTGTTATACGATATATATTGCACCAAAATATATTGCGATAAATGATATTATTGTCATTACCATTTTATATCACTCATTATATAATGCCAGAATGAAAATATGATATCATCTCAATGCAAGTACACTCATCCAAAGAACACATCATATTTTATTTTTTAAGACTATTTAACCACCATTTTGATAATTAGGCATTGGAATCAGAATGCGAAAATGCCTATCCTAGAATGCGAAAATGCCTATCCTAAATAAATGTTAGCAAAAAAAGTGCAAGTTTAAGAGTAACAGAGGCTTCGATATCTCTATTTTCAGTTTTCAGGCACCCATTTGAAAATGAACTATAGTCATTTATAATAAATACTATAGTGTTTTTAGCCATACTGATACATACACCTTCAATAAAGATAGAGAAGTTGCACAATCAGCTCAAACGTTGCTAGTATTTGTTTTTATGTATGGGCGATTATATATTGCATCACCAAAAATTATTGATGCCATGTTCATGTGTTGTGCGATAAGTCGATATATTGATTTTTGTGACAGGCCTATTCCTCTGTGTCGAGTTTCTTTGTTGATGTTTTGTTTTTTAATGTACAAGAAGCTCAAACTCGCTCGTTCAAAGGCGGGAACCGGCAGACTTACAACAACTTTAATCATAAGGTAAACACAAAACAATCCTTTAATGCAGTGGTTCTCAAACTTTTTTCACCAAGTACCTCCTCAGAAAAAAATTGTCTCTCCAAGTACCACCATAATGACCGGTATTGAAATACAGTAGTGTAGTAGGTCTAATTAAGCAGCTACAGCACTGCACAGTTCAAAAACTTGGCAGATTAACTCTTATTATTATGAATATTTATTATTGTCAGCCACTTTAAACAATACAAATAGTTTGAACATTAACACTGCACTGTGCTCACAGGTAAAAATTTATAAATAAACCATTGTTTAAATTAAAATGCGCTTTTAAAGTTAATTAAAAATGGCACTGCTCTTAAAAAGTAAAAACTAAAAAGTATGATCATAAAGTAGCTTATTCATCAAGTTCCTTGGACCTCATAAATATAGGCTGTATGTCATCATATTCATAAATAAGTTACATGTACATATGACTTATTTGTATGTCTTTAAAATGTAAACATTAACTTGTATTTTAAATATATGAAATGGATTTACATACTTAAATTAGATATTAAATCTGATTACTGTGCGTTAGAGTAGGCTTTGTGTGTCAGAAAAGCATGTGATTAAACTACACCTGTCAACATTGGGATATTAAAATACAGGATACGCCCCCAACAACTGTTACAAATATGGAAGGGAAATTAGCTTCAAATGATAGAATACATAATAAACATTGTAAATTTCTAAATAAAATAAAGGTTTAACCTAATAAAATCAATTTACCGATCACATCGGTTTTATCATACAAGTCAAAGGGTTAAAAGTGTGTTCATTTTTTTAGCTTTAATAATTCAGCGATTCCTCCGCGTACCGCTAGAAGGAAGTCTGCGTACCACTAGTGGTACACGTACCACAGTTTGAGAACCACTGCTTTAAGGGATTCAACACTTATAAACACTCGCTCCATCAAACTTGCGGCTCTCAGCACCGCCCACACTCATCACAGCTATCAAGCCGACCAATCACAGAGCTAGTTACATTTTTTGAGAAAATGTCACCGGCGACTGCATGAAGGCTGTGCCAGAGCATACGCCTGAGCTTGATGCAGAAGTATAAATCAGCCTTAAGATTGGCAATGAAAATTCAGGAAATGCGTCAACTGGCAGAACCTGGGAATTTAAAAAAAGGGATATAAAAATTCTTCAAGATGCTGATGGCTGTCAAACGCATTATAACCATCTTGTGAAAAGGGTTCGTTGCAAAACAGGAAACAATAAAAAAAAAAAAAAAAAGTTTAGAATTTTTCTGGAACATTTATAAATGAGTCCTTATAAATGAGTCCACGTCCATCTTTCCTTGTGTTTATTTCTCAGCTGCTTTTTATCATGTATGTCAATCATTTTCCCCCTTTAATTAAAGTTCAAAAAAGCACACTTAAAGTGGAAGGGAAGCACTCAGTCAAGTTCACATTATTTTGTACATTTCCACTTTAATGAAAATATATTAAGCAAACTCGACTAATTTAACCATTTTGAAGAAAACGGCATGCTTTACTATAGCTAGTGCACCGATATCTTGAAATATCACTGTGTCTGATGTCACAGGTTTGGTTCCCTCGACTGAACAGATACAGTAAAAGTGATGGACAAAAGACGGAGACTGGACAGCCTCATTTAACCCACTGCGTGAAGTTGTGGACGTGGTGCAAATACAAGCATCAAAGTTGTGTCTAGAATATTAAAGTATATTAATTAGATTTTTCTTTTAATTACAGATCGTTTGATGCGCTTTGGTCAACTCTCTGTACTGTGCTGCCTGATACTACTACTACTACTACTACTACAGCCCTCACCTCATTCGTGTTCAAACCAAACTAAGATCGGCGCGGTTTTTCATATGGCAGGTTTTTATGTCTTTCATAAAGAATGTTGAGAGATCGACTTTATTAGGGAATAAATATTTGCAAACTAAAATAAGGCTTTGCCAACAAAAAATAAAAGTATTGAGAAAAATAAATAAATGCAAATCTACAAAAATCGCAAACAGAAAATTTATTTGAGAAAAAAAAATTGCTAACAAAAATAAAGAATTGCAAAGGGAAAATTAAGTTTTAAGAAATAAAAATGAAATTTGCAAAAAAAATAAAAAATCAAGCAGTACAAAAAAGAAAAACTAAAATATTTGCAAAAAATTTTTTTTTAGCATTCCATTTACAAAACTCGTCCTGTCAATTGCAATGCCCGCTTTAATTAGCTTTTTAGTCAATCGTGAGTTTGCGATGCTGCTTTCACTTTGCACTTCACATCTCTGTGTGTTTCACTTTGTGGCCCTGATTTGACAAGAGGTGAAGTCAAGGGAACTTGGGCGTTTAAAGCGGGATCTGCATTCATTTAAACGACATCATCACCTGAAGACACAGTATCACCGAGGTGGTTTTACAGCTCAGTTTTTTTTTTTGCACATTTCATTTTTATTTCTCAAAACATAAATTTTCCCTTCGCGATTCTTTACTTTTGTTTGCAAAATAATTTTTCATTTCTCAAAAATAAATTTTCTCTTCATGATTTTGGGAGATTTGCATTCATTTATTAATTTTTTGCTCAATACTTATTTTTCAAGTACATATGGCCCTAAATTGACTCCATAGTGATTTAGTACAGCGTGAACTCATGTGTTTTAATCATTGCATTAGTCTGAATGTAAATCCCCTAGTCAGGCAGCGCTGCACCAGCATGAGAGAGTGGTCCAAAGCGCATCAAACGAACGATATTAAAAAAGAAAAATAGAAAACATATTAATATTTTTTATAGATTAGACACAAACTTGATGCTTGTATTTTCACCAGCTCTGCGATGCACGTCCATGACCTGACGCAGTGGGTTAAATTAGGCTTTCCAGTCTCCTTGTCCATTACTTCCACTGTATCTGTTCACCTCAGGGAACAGAACCAACCCCGTGACGTCAGACACAGCGATATTCCAACATGGCAGCACCCCTGCGCTAAAGTATAGAGTAAAACATGTCAGTTTCTTCAAAACGGTTACATTAATCGAATTTGTTTAATACATTTTCATTAAAGTGTAAAGCAATTTATATAATAATGTAAACTTGACTGACTGCTTCACTTCTACTTTAATTTCCCCCACAGAAATGAATGGATAACTAAGGCAACCGTGTATTTGTTCCTCCTACCTCCTATCTAACTGCATCTATGTAGTTTCACGAGTGCAGCGCCATCTGCTGTCCATCTTTTTGCAGCTGCAGCCTCTCTTTCTCCACCTGCAGGCGCTCTTTCTCAATCTGCAGCCGGCCTGACTCAAACTTAAAGAACTGCAGTCTCTCTTTCTCTAGCAGGAGGCGCTCCTTCTCCAACTTCAGCTTCTCCGCCTCTAAATCCACCACCATTGGCCAAACTAGCTTCCTGTCCTTCTCTCCGTCCAATGAGGAGGACGAGGGAGCAGAGGATGAGGTGGTGGGCGTGGCTACAGATGTCGAGGGGGCGGGGCTCTGCTGGAGAGGTGTGTTTTGATGTAAAACAAGTCTCAGACGCTCCCGCTCCACCTGTAGACGCTCCTTCTCCAACTGCAGGCGCTCCCGCTCTACCTCCCCCTGCCGCAGTCTCTCCTTCTCCACCAGGAGGCGCTCTTTCTCCACCTGCAGCCGTTCAGACTCCACCTGCAGTCGGTGTTTCTCCAGGTCCAACCGCTGCCTTTCTAGCGCCACAAGCAGGCTTGTGGTTTCTCCTCCTGCTATGCCCAATCCGGCTACACCCATGCCGGTTATTCCACCCACTCCGAGTCCCAGATCTCGGCCTACAGTCTGGCCTGACGTGGGTTTGGTGGAGCTCAGGACACCGAATTCATCAATATGAGCGAAGACCTCAGGAACTCGGCCCTCGCGGTCCATATCAGGGAGGATGGAGGGAAAGCAGTCCTCCTCATCGTCTTCCCCCTCCACACCTTCACCAACATCCGCCTCCAACTGCAGAGAATTACAATTAGACACACATCATCACAGTCATTAAGGGGGTTTTAGATAAAACAAGTTAAGGTTACATTTTAACCCTTGTGTATTGTTCAAGTTGACTCCCCTTTTGTTTCACTGGGGGCTGTTTTTGCCCCATTGTCTTCCATTATAAGGACATTTTTTTGATTGCAAAGCCAAGATATAAGTTAAGCCTGGTTTATACTCAATGCGCTAATTCACTTGAGTGCTTGCGGTCAGGAGTGCCGCTAGCAATTTTGGGCCCCATGAAAAAATATGAGGATGGGCCCACTACTACAAAGCTAGCTATCCAAACTCTTTGTCTGCAATGTAGTTTTACTGACCTATGCATTTTATTATTGATTTTGTCCACTACTTATCAGTATTTAGTAAGAGAACGGCCATGACTGTAGCTAGCAGATGATTTATTGTTCAAATGTAAATGTAGTACAAAAAAAGGAACAGTAATCAAATATTCACTGAAAATCGTACCTTTCTAAACACACAAAACACCAATGTGTCACTATTTAAATAACTGTACTGCAATAGTGTCTCATACAATGTCCAATCTACTGGAACAGTGACAAAAATCAATAAGACACAAAGTTATATTACAATGAGACCCATAAATAAGCTGAGACCCATAAATGATGCTGAGTGCATCATCCGGGTAATTAAAGTGCACTATTTTAAGAGTTTTCAGTGTGAACTTATACTATTTATACTACAAAATGGCGTAGAATAGTGCATAAGTATGCGATTTGGGCCGCAGCTGATGTTAACCTCGAGGACATCGCTGCTTTGACCTGACGATCGCACTCAACAAAGCATCAACTCTCTTCCCGCTACTGACGGACTGAACCATACAGCGAAAGGAGGGGGATACAATTTAACAGTGACAAATGTGACAGACACGAGGGGCAGATATAAGCCGTATTTTTGTTTTTTATTTCTAATAAATTGTTTTACTTGTAATTTATAGATACATTCATAATTTATATTACATTCTAGTACTGTTATTAATTATAAAGCAGATCTCTGTGGGCCCCTAGAGTGCATGGGCCCTTAGAATCGTCCTAACTTTCCCCCCCTTAGCGGCGCCCCTGCTTGCGGTGAATGTGACGTCATCGAGGACTTTGCGGAAGTTCGCTTCGGGTGCACGCGGCATCATTTCGGCTGGCGGAGCGTACAAAATGTTTTGAGACTCGAGCAAACAGTTCGCGCGGCACCACATTTGATTTGAGTTGCATATGAATCACTTTGAAGAGATTTTGTCTGAAACAGGTACGACTTCCATGCGTGATCATTAGGGTTGGGTATCGTTTGGGGTTATTTCGATACCCGTGCCAAATCGATACTTTTAAAACGATACAGGTGTGTGAACTGATACTTTTGAGCCACAAAATTGTGGTGGATGACTGTAGAAAAATCTTTTATTTGACACAAATTTCTTTAATCATTTTAACTGAACAATATAATTGGTTTAAAGCGTACATCAATTCATATTTTATATATTTAAATTCAATTGCATTATATTATCTTATATTATATACATTAATATATTTCTTTTAATCATTTGTTTGTTAGCATGAATGCTAGATTTGCATTATGCAATTAACATTACATTAGCTTACTGCTAACCTGTGGAAAAGCTGTCATCTAAATCAGGGAACAGCTTTTTTCTAGGGTTGGGGCTTGGGACTACATTTACATGGACATCAGTAATCTAATGATCCGCCTTAATTAGAATAAGACGGTAATATGATGAAGGTGTTTACATGAGTTGTGTTTTGAATGTTTCCTTCATGTTCCCGTTTTACATGTTACAGCACGTGACTAATTAACGTCACCGCGTCAGCAGCCTATCCATGTTCCCTCCAGAGTTTCATGTCGTTTCAGGCGTTTCATTTTTAATCTTTCGACTTTAACTGCAGTTCTGCACTTTCACTTTCATTTAGCAACATATTGTTCTGTATTGAGGTATTGAATGAGAATATGATGTAAGGACTGCTGGAAGAGTGTTGTTTTAATGGAATTTGATGCCGCACGTCAAATGGAAAGAAATACCTCCGCATTTTGTGACGCGGGTGGCTGTGGTCCTTTAAGTAATCAAAAATCGCTGCTTACATGATAGACTCTTAATCAGAGTAATGTCTTAGTTAATCATATTAAAATCAGAGTATTGGTGTCCATGTAAGCGTACTCAGTGAAAGTGCCAGATGATGTCGCATTGCTCTGCCTTTAAGTTGATTCTATGACCCCTTAAATGTTTCATTAAGTTTGATGTGTTTCCCCCCTTACACCCAGCTTTTGTAAAGCATCTGCTTCACGTTGCATTGTCAGAATACTTGCTTGTAAAATACAGCCATACTTTAGAACGCTTATTTTAAGAAGATTTGATGAACGTGAACATGCGTGTTCATATGCTGATTCGGTCTGGTCCATACCGGTTACATAGGTACCGGTGCCATAATGGCACAGAGTTTCAGTATACCCAACCCTAATTAGAAACGGCTTGTTATCATACCCAACCCTAGTGATCAAAGGGAGAACCAGATGAACAATAATTCTTGGCAACAGCCATGAGAAAGGAAGAAGCTTTTTGTTAAAATGTTTGAAAAAATCTTAGGGGTGAGTTTGTTAAAGCCAAAAGAGGTCATGGCAAAAGTGCAGACCCAGGTACACAATTACAGAAATATGTTTTTCCACAATTTACAGGTTTTCCACTGATGAATACGTTACAATTTTGAATTTAAAACAATTTAATAGTTGCAAAACTATAATTAAGAAACAAACTATTTCTTTGATAACTAGAAATGAATATTTAAATGGGTTTACAATATACTGATGCCCTGTGTCTAGGCTTTACTGGTGATAATGGTCAAACGTTGGACCATTTTTGCCTTTTTAGCATTAAAGTAGAGGACAGAAACTAGCCAGACAGTAATGTGTGAAATATGGAGCGGGCCAAATCTAAAAAAACGTCAGTATTATTTAGTAAGTGTAATTTTTTACTTTTACTCTTGCCATAATAACATATAATTGTAAAACGATGTTCTGTTGTCATTAATATTTTAATAAACTTTAATAAGTAAAACTGTCCGAGATACGAACAAAAGCAAGTGATGCATTAAAGTTTGATTTAAAAAAAATCTTGAATGGTTATAAAAATCCGTATAATCATTAAATTAATTTATAAAATTAATTAGTCAATAATATTAATGCTGTGACGTAGTTCCAGAAACATTCTACTTCTCTGTTTATCCGTCTGATTTAACGGTGGGTTTCTTTTGACCGCCCCCTGTCATTTTAAAGAATATCACAATGCGAACGCGGCAAGTACAAAAGCCTTGTCCATTTCGTGAGGTGCCCACGCAGTCAGATGTCCGCGACACCAGGCGAAATTATAAATCAGGCTTTAGAAAGAGGCAGAATTTGTCATTTTTATAGAAGTCAAATGGGCAAAAACTGACACCAATATAACAAAAGGGTGTCAATTTTCTCTATAAGTATTTATGATTTTTTGAACATTCAAAGCATTTCCCCAAAATATGTGTCAAAATAAGAGTTGTCACCAAAGATCATTCCATTTGCTGAAACAGAGAAAGTTGTGTCCAAATTAAGACTCAAAATCATCCCTGAGGGGATGAAAACATCCCCAACAGCACAAAAGGGTTACAATTTTAATGCGAGGCATTTCCTGTACCTGTTTTCCAAAAATCAATGCATCTGCAAAAGATATCTTTACATGAAAATAAAAATGACAAAAGATATAGTTTTTTGAAAGAATCGAAATGATTGTTCAGAGATTTTTTTTTTAGCCCATTGAGTCTATTTATTTATTTATGCCCTAAATCAGGGGATCTTAATCTCAGTCCTGGAGGTCTGATGTCAGATGTCCTGGAGATTTGAGCTCCAACATTAAATCACACACCTGCGCTAGCTAATCAAGCTCTTATTAGGCTTTCTAGAAACATCCTTGCAGGTGTGTAGAGGCAAACTGGATCTAAAATCTGCGAGACACTGGACCTCCAGGACCGAGTTTGAAAACTCCTGTCCTAAATAA
>CAIGQQ010004837.1:2689977-2701279 GCA_903798035.1 Danio albolineatus
CTCCAGGACCGAGTTTGAAAACTCCTGTCCTAAATAAATGACAGTCCTGCCATAAATGACTGATAGCCCCTCCCTTAAAGCCTGATAGCCCCACCCTAAAAGAATGATAGCCCCACCCTAAAAGGCTGATAGCCCCATCCTAAAAGGTTGATAGCCCCACCCTAAAAGACTGATAGCCCTGCCCTAAAAGGCTGATAGCTCCGCTCTTAAGGCATTCCATGTGACCAGAAGTGAAGAAAGGTAATTCCGATGGATAGAGAGCGTTATGATATTTGATTAATGATTCTGATGGCAAATTAATTTTTAGAAAATAATGAAGTGCAGGAACACATACTGATAGCCCCGCCCTAAAGGACTGACAGCCATGCCCTAAATCAGTGGATCTCAATCTCAGTCTTGGAGGTCTGATGTCAGATGTCCTGGAGATTTTAGCTCCAACCTTAAATCACACACCTGTGCTAGCTAATCAAGCTCTTACTAGGCTTTCTAGAAACATCCTTGCAGGTGTGTTGAGGCAAACTGGATCTAAAATCTGCGGGACACTGGACCTCCAGGACCGAGTTTGAAAACTCCTGTCCTAAATAAATGACAGTCCCACCATATATGACTGATGGCCCCGCCCTAAAAGGCTCATAGCCCCATCCTAAAAGGCTAATAGCCCCACCCTAAAAGGCCCCGCCCTAAAAGGCTGATAGCCCCGCCTTTAAAGGCTGATAGCCCCGCCCTAAAAGGCTGATAGCCCTGCCCTAAAGGCATTCTATGTGACCAGAAGTGAAGAAAAGTAATTCCGATGGATAGAGAACGTCATGATTGTTACGTATTTGTGTTATGTTGCCTGTTTATGTGTGCACGTTATCCGTCCGTCATCCACATTCCTCTCATTCTCATTCACTGTTTACGAGGCTTGGACGAAGCGGACAGGTAAGAAGGTCACGTGACATACATTTTGCAACACGCAGGTCTACTCTTGTATAGTACATAAGGTTAGGGGCGAGCGCCACCCCTTGTACTTTTTCGATAGACAGAGTAGTTAGTTAGGACTCGGAAGACTCTTCGCGTTTGTTATTTTGTTTCATACATTTAGTTAGTTAGATTCTTCTGGGAAGTTAGATATTGTTGGGTTTTGTTCTTTTCATTTCTTTAGCGCCGCCCACATCCCTTCTGCCAGCTCTCTTGTTTTTCCCGTCTTTTGTGTTGTATATATTGTAAATAGTAGCCTATATTTTTGCCTTATCTTCTTTTTCTATATTTTTGATTCATTCGTTGTTTTGTTCACTTGGGTATTGTAAATAAAATCACAATTTTTGGTATTACTTTGGTTGTCTTTTGCACTTCATTCACGGTTGATATAAATTCATTTTAATTATACAAATGTCAAACCCCACTTTCCCCTAGACAACATCAAGGGGTTTGTAACAATGATATTTGATTAACAATTCTGATGGCAAATTAATTTTAAGAAAATAATGAAGTGCAAGGACTTAAGCATACATATTAAAATACAGAGAGTAAATTTTGATTTCGTTCTGACTTTAAATGTTCATCTGCACCCAACACATACCCTGTAGCTGCTGGCCTCGTCGTCCTCCATCTTGACTCCAGACGTGTGTGTACTGGGCTCTCCTAGATCCGTCAAGTCCTGCCAGTCGCACGAGGAGTCTTTGGGAAAGCCACTGAGGTCAAGCGACTGGTCACCGCCGCCGAGAGAAGCGTCATTATCAGGAGACGACGGCTCAAACTCCTGCTTTAACCCTGACGCCAGCTCGGCCTGCAGCTGCTTCCTCTTCATAAGCGCCCGCCAGTCCAGGTATCTCCTCTTGACCTCGGCTGCCGTGCGCAGCTCTCCTTCGCCCAGCGCATTCACACTGTCAGCCACCTCCTCCCATGCGCGCCGCTTCAGCTCGTTGATGGCCATGTTCTGCTGGCGGGAGAACAGGATATCGCGCCGCTTGTGGATCTCGCGGATCAGAGTCTGAGTTTCCTTCACGCTGTAGTTGCTCTTCCTTTTCCTCTTCAGGTGCTTCATCTGCAGGAAGTCCATGCTGGAGACGGTCAACCGCTGAGAAACGCTGAACAGCTTCTGTCACTGCAGACTAATCCTCAAGCTCATGCTGACACACGTTTACAGCTGAAACACAGATCTCCTGCAATAAACACACACACAGGAAACATACAGTTGATTTTATTATCCCACTTGAATTATTAGCACCCTTTGTATATATCAGGGCTATTTAATTAGTTTGTCATGGGGGCCAGTTCATGAAAAGCATCCCAAATGAGGGGCTGGAGAGATACGACTTGCAATGTAAGTGATGACTAGGGCCACACAGAGTCTGCGCACGCAGAATTCCGCAGATTTTTAGCCCATCATTGACTGTTTATTTACTGGTGTAAATGTGTGTAAATGTATATTTAATCAGTTTTCAAATTAATTTCAGTAATAATATTCAGTAATATTATTTACAGTTAGTAAAGTACTATTTTCGGTGTTTTAGTAAAGATTTAATATGAGAGACTTGCTTTGTTTACCAAATAAAGCGGATCTAATTAGATTTGCATTGTAAACATTAAATAAACGTTAAAAAGGTAATACTTTTTATTTCATATATTAAGGTTTTAGTTATGACACTCACAAAATCATTCTGCATAAATCTGCAGATTTTTAACAAAATACTCAGCAGAAATAGCAAAAAATGTGATGAAAAAATGTGAGTCCTAGTGATGACACAACAGCAATATAAGAGCCCATATGCTGTATTTTTGCTCCTTAACACACCCATGTTGGCTTTTTCTACATTAAAACAGTATTTTGAAACAACACAGCATCACTGCATGTGGCTTTTTTTACAAACATATTCAAACGTTGTATTTCGAAGAACTGGTCGAGAACTCGATTACAAGTATTGCTCAAGTAGGTTTCTACATTTAGACACATTAGAGCTGTGCAATATGAACAAAATAATCATATTGCGATTTTTGGAACGAATGTTGCAATTTTATTTGCAATTTTGGCAGCTGTTTTTGCTTTTTCAAACGCGCTACATACACACATTCTACATGTATTCAGTGCACAAGAAGTGCATAACAAAACATTTCACAATGAAATAACACAGTATTAAGTTTAATAAATAAAACTGTAGTAAAATTGTCTTTAAAACAGACGACATAAAATAAATGAAGATGAAGTAACCTCACCTCTAGTTAAACAGATACTGTATACCGTTGCACTAACTGCTTGATAAACAAAACTGTAATAAATTGTCTTAAAACAGACAACATGAAGAAATAAAGATGAACTAACCTCAATTCCAGTCAGAACAATAAATAAAAACTAACGTAAATCAAAACCACCTATTCGCCTCTCCCGCTCAACTTCGTCATGTGCGCGGAGTGAGATCTGATTGGTTAACATCTTTCTCCCGCTCAGCTTAGCTGTAATCGCCCGGTGTGCTGCGTCAGCTCTGATTGGTTAACATGTTAAAATCATGCGCACAAGAACGTGAACAAAAATAATAGATAAAATTGCAGCCTTACGCGATTTAGAAAATTGCATGTGCTTAAATCGCGTTTTTTTTTTTTTTCCTGATTGTGATTAATTACAAAGCCCTAAGACACATTCATATGTTATGTTTTAAACTGCGAAACAATTAGGGATGCAACGATTATCGGTTTTGGTTGTACGATTATAGTCTGAAGAATAATCATGGTTTGACGGTTTTCACGATTATAATGCATTTATTAAAGTCAAAACACTACTAGTTTAGAAAAATCACAAGAAAACTGCTTATATTTAAAGTGTTGTTTATTGCTGCTCAGGAAACACAGCACAAACTTTTAATAAACAACAAACTATAGTCCATTTCTCTCTTTGGACTTAAAAATAAATGATAAAGTTTTTGCTTTAAACATGAGTGATAATTTTACGATCAAAATAAATGACAAAACAATGAATAAATATAAATAAGAATATATATTTATTAGGGCTGTCAATTGATTAAAAAAAATTAACTAATTAATCACACTTTTGTTTGTGATTAATCATGATTAATCACGAAAAGCCGTATTTATTACAGAAATAAAAACGCAGGCATGTAAGTGCCATTTAAATTTTAAAACAATCAATGCCAATAACAAACAAAAATTATTACCATGTCGGATTCTAAGTGAACAACAAAAAAATCCAAAATACAGGCATTGCAAATATGGAAATTGGAAAATTATAATAATAAAGTATTGAATACAAACAATTGTATTCATTGTAAAGTTGTTTTGCGAGTTGAGAACATTAATTATAAAGTAGAAACAATTTTGCTTAGTCCTCCTTAGCATTTTGGTAGTTGCTAAGACAGGCCAGTCTGTTGACATGTGACCTAAGAGTGAGTAAAGTCTCTCACAAGCAGAATCACCGAATCAGCGTGTGAATTTCGGTGCTTAATTTCTGTGCCACTGGTGCTGTGACAAGGACGCAAGAAGCACCAAGGGGTACATCAAAGTCACGTACTAAAGACTATAGGCTAGACTTCTTACATGGACTTTGGTCACGCCATCTCTAAACATTAAATTCTAAACTGCTTTGAGCGACTGTCTGCGATGTTAGGCGTTTCATCTGTTGTTAGGATATCCACACATACACAAACACTCTCTCTCTTACACACACACACACACACACACACACACACACACACACAGACATCGCGGGCAGTACAGCGAGCTCACCCGGTATAAGCGACTCCCTTCAGAGTCATCAACGCGCACGGTCGCGTTCATCAAACTTGCTCTAGGCGAACGGTGATCACGCCGCCCTCAACCCGAAAGTGAAAGAGAAAGTGACCGGTTCATGGATGAACGTGCGGACCGGGAGGGAGGGAGTAGGTGTCGCGGATTAAGCTGGATTTATACTTGCGGGCGATGTGGCGCCTCCGCTGAGTGCGCGCGCACCTCGAGGCTTTTATACTCGCCGAGGGAGGGGGTAGGTGTCGCGGATTAAAGTGAGGACCGGGGGGTTCGCTCACTATTCTGCCGCCCTTTGTGGGCCGCCTAGGTCGCCTCTGTGGACGCGCCGGCCCTGAACACACGTCTGCCACAACAGGAAATAAGATAAAAAAAATGCCACTGCGTTAAATGCGTTATTTTTTTTAACGCGTTCAATATTTCAAATTAATCGGCGTACATTAACGCGCTAATTTTGACAGCCCTAATATATATAACGGTGTTATGACGTTGTTTACCTAAGCTAAGGGCTGGGCTAATAAACAATCTCATATTGATAGCGACAAATTTGAATTTGTGGGTAGCACTCACAGCAAGAAGGTCGCTGGTTTGAGCCTCGGCTGGGTCAGTTGGCATTTCTGTGTGGAGTTTGCATGTTCTCCCGATTGTTGGTGGTTCATTTCGCTGTGGCGACCCCGGATTAATAAAGGGACTAAGCCGACAAGAAAATGAATTAATGAACTGATCCAAGAGCTAATCACAAAGCAGAAATATGCAGATAGCAGAAATCTATAACTGTGTTAATATTAAAGATGCAAGGGGCGGCACGGTGGCTCAGTCGCTAGCACTGTCGCCTCACAGCAAGAAGGTCACTGGTCGCATTTCTGTGTGGAGTTTGCATGTTGTACCTGTGCTGGTGTGGGTTTCCTGTGCTGGTGTGGGTGCTCCGGTTTCCCCCACAGTCCAAACACATGCGCTATAGGTGAATTGAATGAACTAAATTGGCCATAGAGTATGAGTATGTGTGTCTGTGTGAGAATATGAGAAAGGTGTATAGGTGTTTCCCAGTTCTGGGTTGCGGCTGGAAGGGCATCTGCTGCGGAAAACATATGCTGGGATAGTTGGCGTTTCCTTCCACTGTGGCAACCCCTGATAAATAAGGTACTAATCTTAAGGAAAACGAATGAATTAAGAAATGCACTGAATTTTCAGACACCAAAAATGTTATTCCTAATCACCCAGTAGCATGGTCATTTAACTTTCCTACAAGCATTTAACTGCACAGAGCTTCTTACTGGATGCAGAAAGCAGAGCAAGTGTCTAGGTTCAAATTAGCTCAGTATTCAGCTCCGTTTATCATGATTGTTGCTAGAGGGGATACAGCTGCAACTGGAAGTTAACGAGAATTATTTATATTATTTCTTAAATTATCCATTAATTGTACTTTATTAACTTCTACCCCAACCCTAAACCCATCCCAAACAGTAACGTACAAACATTAAATATACAAAGTATCATTCATATTATTTATTAAATGCATCAGGCTGATGAACATTTGACACACCTCACACAAACTCTTCTGCACTTTAACCAATCCATGCTTAAAACAATACTGCCTACAACTACGTGTACACCTATTTATTGTCTTCTACGTACTGCTGTCAACATTGCCAATTGTACATCGTTTTGTTTCTTTTTGGGAGTATGTTGTTGTATGTTGTATTTGCACTGTCTGTATTTTGCACTGTCGTTGTATTTGCACTATCTGCATGTTGCACACTGTCTGGAGCCAGCACCTAAGCGTTTTACTCATCATAGCACACATGCTGCTGATGATGTGACAATAAAAGTGATTTGATTTGTAGTCTTCATTAGACTGACTTAACGAACGTAGCCTTTACTGTAGAGTTAACAAAATGTTCAATGTCATATACCAAATTAACATGAGAAAATGTTAATGTCTGAAAATAAATTGACTTTGTCTGATCTCCTCCATCTCATGTCAGATTTTATTAGTTAAACAGATAGTAGTAATATAATGAAATACTACAATTTCATACACATTTTGTTAATTACACAATCTAATTTATTCACAGGGTGAAAATCAGAATTTTTACCATCATTACACCTTCAGAAATGGTTCTGATAGGCTGATTTGATGCTAAAACAACAGTTGTGATGCTTAATATTTGTGAAAAATAAAATATATTTTGTCATGACTCTGGTGAATTGAAAAAGCTAAAACAATTAACATACACATATACACATATTTTTTGAGCAGCATTGCATATCCTGTGTAAACCCATTTTAGGTTTTTGATAAAAAGATATAGGCTTAAATGATGTGTGATTTTTTTTAAAACAATATCCCTAGAAATGTTAGTAAATTCCACAAAATAACAAATAATTTAATATTAAACATTAAATTAAAAGCTTTTTTTTCTTGCAAGAGTTATCTTTTGTTTTATTTACGAGTTTAAAACAAATACGAAACCTTTTTATGCCGTAACTTTTCGAAATACACACTTAGTATAGACCATTTTAATGTGGTTGAACAACCTTTAAACATTTCTTGCTTGTTATCATAATATTTCATCACTGTAACAAGAGGTAATTCAATCATATCTTCACAATAAAACAGCAATCATAACATCATTTATCAATATGTGGACCTTTATGGAAGCTATAGAATTAAAAATGTAAAACAGGAAATACATTAGGACCATTGTTATTGTTTACATTCCTCAAAATGGTCAATATTGAAACTGTGGTCAATTGGTATCACTGCCATTATAATAATAATACATATATATTAAACCACAGAAGGATTTGGAAAGCTTCTAATAAAGTATAAAGATAATGTATTATGACTTAACAGTAGCAACATCACTAATTTAACAAAAGCATCTTGGAAATATGTGTTTTGCACGTTTCATTGTATTATAATGGTATTTAATGGAATGTAATCGTGTAAATATTGTGGTAAATGAAGATGGTAAATATGCAGTAACGTTAAAATACCATATACCAAATAATAGTTTGTATAAAGAGAGCAATTGTACGAATAATAGCGATTTTGGTGAAAGATACAATAACCAGGGTATATTTTGTCAAGTACATCAACATTCAGCACAAATATTAGAATTATATCGTTTAAATAAATCATGATAGCATCACGCCAGACATAAACACAACAGCACGGCTATTTGGCAGTTCAGCTATGAACATGTCGGCAGAAAAGGCTTCCGCAGGCAACGTTTTCCACAAACACAATTCTTTAAATAACATAAAATGAACACCGTAACCAACAGTTATAAATACAGTCACTGATATTTGGTTTATTTACTCGAAACACTCACCGGTGTCGAAAAGCATCATCCACTCATCCACACGCGTCCCGCCCCGCCTCCACGGCGCCGCCGAACTCTGCCGAACACATCCGACAACGCACGAATCCCCAGCGCGATTGGTCAACGAGCGTCACCGCCCCATTCGTCAGCCAATCCGGGGCGACGCTCAATACTCAGCCCAGCCCACAACATATTCTTCCGGGCTCCTCCGTATGTGTGTGTGTGATTTAAAAACACATGGGCAGCTGGCGTAACCAGAGAAGCAAAACACATTTTAAATATTGCATACGACACAATATTAATAATAACCAGAACTCTTTATCATAATTGCATATTATGATATATTAACAGCTATTAATTGCGGTGGTTTAGGAGTTTAGTAATAGTTGTCATTGGTAGTTGTGTGTTTTTTTAGGGATGGAAGGGGTCCGGTGGGCGTTCCGCTGCAGTTCGTGGGTTCCGAGCCGTTCCGAGTGGACCCTCGCGGCCCGGTGCGTCCAGCCGGAGGAAAAACAGCGAATCGGACAGTTCGTGTTCGCTAAAGATGCCAAATCCGCCATGGTGAGTACAGCAGACACTAATGCTTTTATAGTTAATGGAACTTTTATTTTGGACAGCTATTTGATTGAACGTGTGCTGTTAATGCACTTGATTCGACTTAATACACTTCATTGAACATGTACAGATAGACTTCATCTATATGCTATATAACTGCAGGTTAACTATGTTTATATATAATAACTTTAACTGTTAAAAGCTGTTAGTTACTAGTTCATTACTTAAAGTTATTAGTTATTAATAAAGTTATGGCAGAACCTCGGTTTAACGTCTCATCCGAAAGACAGCACTCACTGAGCAGTATAGAGTCCCCATCAATATACTGGGAATATAAGCCGCCTTTCCACTGTACACGACAAACGACAAGCGACAGACCGGAAGTCATTCATTTCCAATGGAGAGTAGTCCGGGAGGTGCGTGGAGTTCCGATCATCTCCGTATGCGGAAAATTCGGATCCGATTTGACCCGCGGATCCGTTGAAATATTTGAACTCCTTCGACTAGACCGTATGCGACCGGCCGACCGGAAGTGATGTATTTCAGTGTTGTCCAAGCAGGTCCGTGCGCGCGAGATGAGAAATAGGGTTTTTCATTATTTTTTGGAATCAGAAAAAGTCTGTATTCAAAAAAAACATTTCTATTTATAAATGAGTAATAAAAATATTATTATAGACATTTTTAGCGGCCTATGAGTTTCAGTATTCATTTATTCATTCATTCATTCAACCTTGGTGAACACAAGGAGAATAAAGGCTCTTGCGCTCCTATTTCGGACACTGCGAGAATCAGCGTCTCCCCCATGGTGCCCGACAACACTGAAAATACTGTGCGACTGCCACAAGGGGGCGTATTCCGACAGTCGTGTCCAAATGTCGTGTGCAGTGGAAAGGCGGCATTAGGACCCACACAGACCGCAGGTTGAGCGCCCCCTTTTTTCCTCACTAACACCACTTCTGGCAGCAACCCAGCTTTCCCATGTGGTCTCCCATCCAGGTACTGACCGGGCGATTAGAACTACAAAACCGGATGAAAAGTGTAAGAAAAGTGTAAACAAACTATAAACATGGTCGCATGAGGCCAACCGTCAATTAGAGAGGCTTCAGTAAAGATGTTTGTATGACTGTTAGTTAATATCTAACCCACTGGAGATTATTTAAATGGCGTTGTCTGTGTTATATTTCATCTGCAACAACTATACTGAACTTATATAAAGACGTGTTTGGACATTAATGTCTGAATGCAGAATTATCCAATCACCTGAGGAGATTTATCTGCATGAAAGATTGCATGAAAGACTTACACACTGACATACTTTCAGGGCATAGTACAAGTATGTCAATTGAGACGCAGCAAATGATTTATGCTAAGCTAAGCTAAAAGTGCTCCTGCCAGACCTGGAGATCGGCTGAACGGATTTAGAAATATCAACTCTAGTGGAGTTGAAAAATGAGCCTTTTTCTAAAAAAAGTGGAGTGTTTGACGTAATCTCAACCGAAACAAAAAGAGTGGGTGGGACAGAGTAGCTCCTCCCCTTAAAAAAAAACAAAAAGCAGGTTGTTTCTCAATTCCAAGAACGCAGAGAACGGTCTCGCCAGGTCACATCGGGAGAACAAACTCGGGAGACCGCGAGGACAGAGAACGTGTCCTGTGATAAATGAGACGCTGTGTTCTTCCTGATGGTCACATGACCCTCACGCGTCTTTAACTGAAAATTATTTAAACATTAAAGCAATCATTCAACGATTTATTGTTTTCCCCCCGTTTCACAATATATACTCTGCATGAATACTTCACAAATATACACTGCACATCACAAATAACACAGATTTTAATACGAATTTCAACAAATAAACACCCTTAATGTGTTTATGCCTTTATTAAGATGTTCATAGTAACGTTTACTTTCACCGCCTCATTTAGGGAAACTCCTGAGGTAAATAAGTTATATCTCTGAACTTCAATAATAAATCTATACAAAATGCTGAGCTTCCTACATCCAGTCGCAATGACTTCTGGAACTTCTAGAGCGAGTTCGGTGCTCAAGTCTGCATCGGTGCGTCCTCGATACCAAGAACACATCTGGGAACTTTCACGCGTCCTCTGTACTTGCGGTCTTGAGTATTGAAACTGAACTTCAGTGGATGATGATGACGTTACACGACAACACGAGGACGCAAGACCGCTGAAGAACGTTTATTGAGAAACAGCCATAGTGTGTTGTTTTATCACTGCTCTGCCAGTGAGTGGTCGAGCTCAAGCGCATCAAACGATAAGCCAATGAGAAGGAGGAGGCGGGGCATGTCAGACACTAGAGAGCATTTAATTGGTCAGAAGATTTGATGAGAAACTGAAGTTTGAGGTGATGTGAATAAATCGGATGCATTTAGATGGAAGTGACAAACTGCAAGCTTCGCATGTTATATATCAGGTTTATATCGTCTAAACGCGAGTTTTGTCACAGTTTTGGTGCACTCTTGCTATTAGATATCCTAAAGCCTAAAAATACTGATAACTGACATCTAGAAAACCTTATTTTATTTCATGGGACCAGAGCCGCTGCTGGCCAAAAGGGTGCCCTATGCGAAATTTTACTGTGGTGCCCCCACAGAGGAACAAAACTACACAAACATATGTACTTAAACATATATATATATATATATATATATATATATATATATATATATA
>CAIGQQ010004837.1:2701679-2722878 GCA_903798035.1 Danio albolineatus
TATATTATATTATATTATATTATACTATACAAAAACAATAAAGAAGAAAAGTGCATTACAAATAAAATACATTATTATTATTATTATTATTATTATTACTAATATTAAGTTGCAACTGACATATTAAAGCTATAGTTGAGTATTTTCATCGATAAACGATCCTATGGCTGATAGACGTCACAATGCTGAGCCGACTATCGCGATCCCCCGCCCCTGTCGCAAACCTGCTCGCGAAAAACACACACTCAGACCCCGTTTACACGTTTTAAAATGGCATGTATAAAAAACTAAAATGACAGTCCTTTGTCTTTAATGATAAAGAACCTAAAATGAAACTTAAACTGTTAATTAAGAAGAGCTTGTGGGTCATTTTACTGAGTTTTAAATATAATTTGAAACGACAAAAGAATAATGTAAAAAATGTAGAGCTATTTTCTGTAAAATGAGTTGTTTCTTTTTACAGTGTAGGTTAATAACAATAAACAACCACAATAAATATAATATACAATTACAATCTGAAACATTTAAAGATTTACTTAAGATGGAATAATTAAAGCATTCACCTTTAAAAAGGATTCTTTTAAAGTCTCTCGACATTAAATAAAACATCGTCTTGTTGCATTTAAGTGATAAAGTATGTGTTTTAGGATGTTAATAAAAAAATGGTATTATGCAGCAACTTCTCCTTTAAGTAAATGTTCACGAGTGACCCTAACGTGTCCAATCTTGTAAAAAAAAACTCATGTCTTGAGTTAAACATTTACTTTCATCATCTTCCTACTACTTATTATTGGATTGCATTCTACATGACATTTACTATAGTAGGAAATAGACATACTATGAAAGTCAATGGCTACCAGTTTCCAACATTCTTCAGTATATCTTCATTCGTGCTCAACAGTAGGCCTGTCACGATATCTATTTTTAGTTGTCTGATATATCGCACCAAAATATATAGCGATTAAACGATATTATTGTCATTTTAAGACCATCATTTTAACAGTTTAATAATCAAGCATTGGTATCAGAATGTGAAAACGCATATTCTAAATAAATAATAATAAATGTTAACAGAAAAGTGCAAGGTAAAGAATAACAGAGGCTGCGATATCTGCTACCAGATCCAAATTCAGCTGTCAGACACCCGTATGATAATATACTACAGTAATTTATAGTAAATACTATAGTGTTTTTTAACCATACTGACACTGACACCTATAATAGAGATAGAGATCGGCTAGAATGTTGCTAGAATTGGTTATGTATGGGCAATTTACATGGCATCAAGTCTATATATTGATTATTGTGACAGACCTACTCAACAGAGGAAAAGAAAACAGGTGTGTGAAGAGTGAAAGATGAGTAAAGGATGACAGAATTTTCATGTTTGGGTGAACTGTCCCTTAAAGCAGCCAGTCTTTTACAGTACACGCTGCGGTTTCATGAGCGGCCACTAGATGTCGCTCTATACTGTGCTTTGTAAATCCATCATTTCTAACGGCTCTGCTGTACAGTGTAAATCTGCATTAGCTCATAGAAATCATCTTTATGTGAAGGATATGATGTTTTTTTGTTTGAAATAATAATGTTTAACATGAATGCTGCTGTGATATATTATAATACAACGTAAAACTCCCTCTTTAACCAAATATCACAATTTTACTGAATTAAATTATATAAACAACAAATACATAAACATGACGTCACAGCGATATGCTCGTTAACATAGCCACGCCCATAATTACATATATCCACTGCCTGGTTCATGGTTTAAAGCAGGAGGGAGGCAAACTTTTTCTTATGAAGGGCCAAAATCCAAACTTGATTGAGGCTGGTGGCATACCTGCCAACATTTGGCTTTGAAATTCCGTAGATTATCAAAGGTTTCAGTTTTTTAATGTTTTATTGTGACTTTTAACATTGTTTGTAACATATTAAATTCACAAATTCCAGTATGTTTACTCCCCCAACACATGCAGTAGTGCTTTTTTTTTCTTCAGTAAAATGGTAATGGTTTTTCAGATTAATAAAAATACAAATAACAATATAAACATACAAATGAGCCCAAAGCAATATCCATGGCTCCTGGTGACACAATGAGGTCTTGTAAAGCGAAACGATAACAATAATCTCTCTAAGGAATTGAACATTATGAATAATTTTAACATAATTTACAATTTTAGTGCCGTTGTGATTTCACATGCTGAGTGATGTCGTTTTTCCCACCGTGCCCGACATTAAAATAAATACGACACACCTTGCAGAAAGCGTGGGCGTCGTCAAGGTGGCTGCTAGACACAAACATGAATTCTTCCGTCTAGCTGCTGTTAAATTTAGATGTATATTTTTTTCTTTGCCGAAGCACAACCTGACTCTTCCATCATGTGTACTACTACTGACGCAGCTGCTTGTTGCTACTGCCACCGTTCATGTCCCGCATCTACCTCCTGCGCATTAATCAACAGCTCACCTGAGTTGTAGCGTGTGTTGCCAGATTGAGGTAAAATATGTTACAAGATTAGAATATTGCGTCAATTGTGTGAGGAAATGAACTTCATTCAAGATCTGGCAACTTGACAAATATGAACAAAAGTGCTTTTTTTTTAAACTGCATTAGGACGTACAAATTTTCCCGGGAGAAATAACAAACCGGGAGGGTGGCGGGAGATGGATGTGAAATACGGGAGACTCCCGGGAAAAACGGGAGTGTTGGCAGGTATGGCTGGTGGGTCAAAGGTAAAAATAGTTGTCATGGGTAATTTCCTAATTTCATTCATTTTCTTTTCGGCTTAGTCCCTTTACTCATCTGGGGTCGCCACAGCGGAATCAACCGCCAACTTATCTAGCATTTGTTTTACGCAGCGGATGCCCTTCCAGCCACAACCCATCTCTGGGAAACATCCATACATTCTCATTCACACACATACATACACCATGGACAATTTAGCTCACCTAATTCACCTGTACTGCATATCTTTGGACTTGTGGGAGCACCCGGAGGAAACTCACGCAACCACAGGGAGAACATGCAAACTCCACACAGAAATGCCAACTGACCCAGCCGAGGCTCGAACCAGCGACCTTCTTGCTGTGAGGCGAACGTGCTACTCCCGACGCCACCGTGGCGCCCATTTCCTAATTTATTTAATAATATTTTTAAAATAACTAGAAAACATTGCTTTATTTGAACTAATACAGCATAATTTGTTTTACATTTTATAATGAATTTATCAGTAAAAACAAAAACAATCTCATTTATACTAGTTTTTTGCCTTGAATTGCTCTCCGATGTCTTTTGCATAGTCTGTTCAGTGACAGTATTTACATTTTTAAAAATCAGATTCATTTAAAACATGTAATTTCAGTTAGCTTTTTTGTAGTTCAGAAATAAAACAAACAATTAAAAAATTTAAAGGGCACTTTTAATGAAAAATCTACTTTTGAAGCTGTTTGGACAAACATATGTGTAGTTATAGTGTATAGACAGTCATTTTGGGCTGATATAAACACACCCAGTCCTTTTTTTTTTTTTCAATTTAACAGCATAAATACGGTGGACCAATTAGAGCGGTTTTGAGATCAACCGCAACTTGACGTAGGAGTGCGGTCCCTCCGCCCACAGAATTGATTGACAGCTGCGTATTAACATGTCTCCGTAGTAACGTGTATAATCATATCAACAAGACAGGACATGCGCAAAACAACCGGGAATAAAAGGTCTGTTCAGTTCGCGAAGGTCATCAATCATCATCAGATGTGATCAAGAGTGAGTTTCACAAATTTAACCCGTGTTTAAAACAGTGCATGTTAATGAACTACAGCCATTTACTTCAGCTTTACTTCACCACCACAGCCGCGTGTCAGCAAAAAAAGACGCTTCAATCTTGGTTTGTTGACATTAAATCAGGTTTATTGTGTACATGAACATAACAGATATCCACACAGCAGTGGATATAAACCCGTATCCTTTCACATTTGCTTGCAAAAGCGCGCGCTGTCTGTGTGCGCGTGCGCTTACGTGCGTGCGTGCGTGAACGAACTCTATAACTGCATTGTGTGTGTGACTCATTGTTGCAACTCCTTAACAAACACATTAAACAGTCATTGGTAAAGTTCTTACTGTTGTATTTCTCAAACGTAGTGAGATCTGCTTCTTTCAGATCTGTTCCTGTTGTGCGTCTGTGTGTCTGACGCAGCCGAGGGCGGAGATTGAGGCACACTGACGGGAACGGTGGGCGGGGAGGACTATTCTTAAAGGGCCAGTGCAAAAAACAGGAAAAAGTTGTTTAAAGCTATAATGGAAAAGCTTTAGACAGCTATAATTAATAATCTGATGGGTATTTTGAGCTAAAACTTTACAGACAAATTCTGCTGACACAAAAGACTTATATTAAATATAAAAAAAGGGGTCATGTATGTGCCCTTTAAGTTTACATCTGATGGGATGATGGTGAAAGGTTACAATGGCCCTACTGGTTTAAAGGGATAGTTCTCCCAGAAATGAAAAGTCAGTCATCATTTCCTCATCCTCCACTTCTTTCCAAACCTCTTTGAGTTTATTTCTTCTGTCAAACACAAAGGAAGATACTCAGAATGCTGGAGGGAATAAAACAGCCATGGACTTCCAGAGTAAATGTTTAGTGTGAGCAAATGGGTGAACTGTCTCTTTAAATCCTGCATTACTTTACTTCATTAAATGGGTTGTTTTCAGTTGCGTGGTTGTGGTGACATGCGAAATTCAGATGGAGGACAGGAAGTAAAAACTGAATGGGGACATAGAGGAAAGTCTGTTAGATCAGAGAAAGGGCTGAAAATGAGCACGGAAATTACATCTTAAGTGCAGAATTTAACACTAACACGGAGCATTTGGGTGTTTTATGTGTTTATGTGTGTGTGTCAGGCAGCAGCTCCGTGCAGGAGTTTTTCCGCATCATGAATCGTCAGTTTACAGATCTGGAGTGGACGAACATCCGGACGGCGGGATCAGACTGGGACCAACTGCACATGTTTTATAGACACTGGGTAACTATAGCAACTACCGCTTACTGTAGCATCATCATCATCATCATCACCTCCAGGCAACACACACACACATCGATAAGCATATCGCAGCGGGAGAGAAATTGTGTTGGATGAAACTGTTCCAATTCTGATCCTTGTTTCCATGGCGATGTGATCTCATCACTTCGGCATGACTCAGTTATGCCAGTCTGTGGTCATTTGAGGACTCAAACACACACACAAATACACACACTGTACTGGCATCAATAAAATGCGCTGTAGGTGAGAATGTGGTCAATAACCATTACAAGCACTCACACGCTTACATGACTATCCAAACACAACCCTACAAGAAGAGGTTATGCATGTTTTAGATTTCAGGTTAAAAATATATAAAAAAAAAAAACATTATTTGACTTATTTATGAATCGTTTTACCGTCCACAGAATAATCTACTGCTGCTAAATACTTTATATCATCTTGATTATAGGATGGGATTGGCTTTGACAGCAATTTTAAAAGGAAATCATTCAAAACTAGATGATGTAAAGCGATGAAATAAGCCTCTATTGTCAAATCTGTATTACACCGATTTCACTGAAGTTACCAGTGTGTTTGTTTGTTTTTTTGGCTTGACTTAAAGCATGTTGGATATACAGTATTTAGGCCCAATCCTAATTCTATTTCCCCTTCCCCCTTACAACCGAGGGTTAGGTGGAAGGGCTTCAAAACTTCCCCCTAAGAATTGGGACAGCACTTCAACACCTGCACACGTCATCATATGTCATCGCGATCTCTTGCTTCATATGAGATCAGACGATCACGACTGCTGGAGTTATTCCAGTTGTGTTATTGTTTGGTGTTTATCTTCAGGAAATCACTGAAGGCGTATATTATGTTATGATAACTATATAATGTGGCAGTAAGACTGTAACTATACTGTGTATTTACTCCGTGGCCATATTTATCTATGTAAACACACGACAACAACATTAACATTATAGCAGACACTGTAAAAAGCTCATTCCCAGCCACTAGACATTACTGACAGGGTATTCCAGTGTCATTGAGTGTCAGAATGTTGTGGGACTGCTGTACAGGAGTTATGATTATGGATTATAGATCGCCAAATTTAGCGGGTTTTTATTTTTGCGTTTTTTTTTTAGAAAAGCATGACGGTAAAACACGAACGTGGTTATGTATATATTAAAACATGTTTGTTTGTCGTAAAACTTCGTAATAATTACAAAAAAATTAGGGCTGTCAATTTATTTAAAAAATTAACTAATTAATCACACTTTTGTTTGTGATTAATCATGATTAATCACGAAAAGCCGTATTTATTACAGAAATAAAAACACAGGCATGTAAGTGCCATTTGAATTTTAAAACAATCAATGCCAATAACAAACAAAAATTATTTCCATGTTGGATTCTATGTGAACTACAAATTTTTTTTCCAAAATACAGGCATTGCAAATATGGAAATTGGAAGAAAAATAAATAAATAAAGTATTGAATACAAACAATTGTATTCATTGTAAAGTTGTTTTGCGAGTTGAGAACATTAATCATAAAGTAGAAACAATTTTGCTTAGTCCTCCTTAACATTTAGCCAGTCCAGTCTGTTGACATTATCGGGTGACAACACGCACGCACGCACGCACACACACGCACACTCCTTCAAATCATCACCATGCACGACTACCGTTCTTACAGTATGGCTGTATTTCTCAAGCAAGGATTCTGATACAGCAATGTGAAGCAGACGCTTTAGAAAAGTTACGTGTAGGGGGGAAACACCTCCGTTCCTCTGCCTCTGGTCTTTTAACAGTCCCCGCCACTCTTCTGCGTTCTATGGGTGACCGGGTCTTCTCATCTCTGGCTCCGAGGCTCTGGAACTCTCTAACCCAGTGTTTCTCAAACTGTGGTACGTGTACCACTAGTGGTACGCAAGCTTCCTTCTAGTGGTACGCGGAGGAATCGATGAATAATTAAAGTAAAAAAATAAACACACTTTTAACCCTTTGACGTGTACGATAACACAGATGTAATCAGTAAATTGATTTGAATAGATTAAACCTTTTATTTTATTTTCCAATGTTATGTATTCTGTCATTTAAAGC
The DNA here is from genome assembly GCA_903798035.1 of Danio albolineatus. Lineage (NCBI taxonomy): Eukaryota > Metazoa > Chordata > Actinopteri > Cypriniformes > Danionidae > Danio > Danio albolineatus. The sequence continues at coordinate 2,708,807 of CAIGQQ010004837.1, forward strand.
ACATTTCCTCCCCATATTTGTAACGGTTGTTATCTCGTATTTTAATATCCCAATGTTGACAGGTTTAGTTTAATCACTTGCTTTTCTGACACACAACTCTAACGCGCAGCAAGCAGATCTAATATCTAATTTAAGTATGTAAATCCAATTAATATATTTAAAATACAAGTTAATGTTTAGATTTTAAAGACATACAAATAAGTCATATATACATACAACAAAAAAAGAGTTTATATATGAATGTGTTAACATATAGCCTATATTTATGAGGTCCAAGGAACTTGATGAATAAGCTACTTTATGATAATACTATTTAGTTTTCTGAGACTTTTTAAGAGCAGTGCCATTTTTTAATTCACTTTAAAAGCACATTTTAATTTAAACGTTGATGTTTTATTTTTATTTATTTTTACCTGTAAGCACAGTACAGGGTTAATGTTCGAACTATTCAGAATGTTAAAAGTGGCTGACAATAATAAATATTCATAATTTTTTCTGAGGTGGTACTTGGTGAAAAAAGTTTGAGAACTACTGCTCTGAACCATGACATTAGACACGCTGAATCTTTTAAATAGTTTCAATCAACCTTGAAAACGCACTACTTTACACTGGCCTATTCATGAGGTGTGCATTTTTGGTTTATGTTTTTTGATATTGGAATGTTTCATCAATTTTGAATGTTTTAGTAATTGTGAATGTTTTAGCCTGAATGATGCATTTTTACTGCTGTTCTAAACTGTTTTATATCAGTGTGTTTTCTTGTTTTTCTGTGTAAAGCGCTTTGAGAAATAAGTTTTAAAGGCGCTATATAAGAATAAATTATTATTATTATTATTATTTTGTAGAGTGTCTACTGTATACTGGCGTGCTACAGTAAATGTGGTTTTATGCTATAATTTGAGGTAATTACTTTAGAAGCCTCTGATTGGTCCGTTTGTCTGTCCATCAAGGCATTAAAGGAGAGCTTCATTAAAGCGATTGGCACAGGATTGGGCTTTGACCTGCAAAGGGTGGAGTTTCACATCTCGCCCAATCAGGTGCGAGAGGGGCAGGTGTACCGGCAAACACGCATGTACCTGGACAGTGAAGAAGAGGAGGACTGGACATTTGAGGTGTGTGTGCGTGTGTGTGTGTGTGTGTGTGGTCACTACTGTACTGTACATTAATGAGTTACTAACAAGGAATTCATTTAGGACGCTCTTTATTATGCACTTCATTTAGGATGATGCCAGTTTACAGGATCAGTTTATGAATGTCAGAGTTTGGGATTGAAACCTGGATCTAATAGAAATGTAGCTGAAGATGTGGGTTATGTGTAAGGGTTGTATTTGTTTGATTGTGTGTGTGTGTGGTGTGTGAGTTTTTGTTTGTTTGTTTGTTTGTTTATGCGTATGAATCATCAGTGTGTTTTTTGTTTGTGGGTGTGGTGTGTGACTTTGTTTATGTGTATGTGTGTTTGGTGTGTGAGTTTTGTTGTTTGTGTGTGTGTTTTTTGCAAGTGTTTGTGTGTGTTTATGTTTGTGTGTGGAGTGTGAGGGAAAGGTGTTGTGGTGTGAGTCTCTGGTGTTTTTTGCTTGTCATGTGTGTGTGTGTGTGTGTGTGTGTGTGTGTCGGTTAGGGCTTGCATAGACAAGTCGACTAGTTGAGCAATCGACTACTTCAACCACTAGTCGGCGCTCTCAGAAACAATCGACTACTCAAGCGTGCATTTATAAATGACATCAAAACAACAAACGTATTCAACAAACACGACGACCCAAGGTTAAAGCCTACAACTACAACTGAGGATTAAATTCAAGATTATTTACATTATCAACATTAACACCACAGGGAATCCTCTCCAATGGTAGTTATGTAATGAACATCGGTTTCCTCTATCCAAGCTAGCGAAATCATGTCTTGCTATCCCTGCCACCGGCTCACGAAGTGAAAGAAATCCTTTTTCTTTACACTATAACAAGGCAAAGAGCAAGCCTGCATCCCTCTCACAGATGCGCTTGTATTTCTAAATGCAAACCAGCGATCCAGGAGCTTGACCAAAGACTGTCTGTATAGAGGATGAGAGCGGGGATGACTTGTGTTCTGTATAAAGTCGGATGAAGTTAGATTCTATTCCTTATTTCTGTAGAAAACAGGGTAAATATAAAGTGAATAAACTGCAAGATGCGCTTTTCATAGTTGCATTGCTGTTTTTTTCTATGACTTTTAAACATGAAATACATATTCTCATACATTATGTCTGCATGTTAAAATATCATGCAGTCATTTGTTTGTTTACTGTGTCAACGCATATTTTATTTATTATTTTAATATATATTTTTAATTTATTTAAATAATTTACTTATAAATAGTTTATTTATTACTTATTTTCCATTTCGCTTTATAGGCTAGTCGCTTGTTAAATTTCAATTTCAATTTCAATTCAATTTCAATTGTTTATTGTCATGTGCACAGTAAGGAAACACGTTTCCCTGTACAATGAAATTCTTACTTTGCCGTCCACAGTGAAGTTATACACATAACATACACATCATACACGACGTACACATACATACACATATATACACAAAAGTGACGGAAGTATAATTATTAAATGAAATTATGAAATGAATGTAAATAATATATAATACTGATTGTGGAGTATGTAAACATGTAAACAATGTGTAGAGGTTTTTAAGTTTTTTGCTTATTGTGCAAAAATAAAGTGCCTAGTGCAGTCGGCTTATGTGCAACGACAGTATAATGGCTGTAGTAGATTTAGTGCAATTGCATTCGTTAATAGTGCAAACTGGGATGGAGAGTAAAGTGTGCTACTGGGCAAAGAATGAAACTGTTTGTGTCCATTGATTATGCGTTTAAAAGTCTGATAGCTGCTGGGAAAAAAGAGTTCTTAAGTCTGGCAGTCCTGCATCTCACACTCCTGTACCTCCGCCTTGAGGGCAGGAGTGTGAATAATCTGTGTTGTGGATGTGTGGGGTCTTTCAGGATGGAGGCAGCTCTCTTGTGGACTCTGCGATGGTAGATAGTCTGCAGAGAAGGCAGTGGGGTCCCGATGATCTTCTCTGCAGTCCTCACCACTCTCTGCAGACGTTTGCGGTCCTTTATGGTTTCGTTGCCATACCACACAGTAATACAGCTGGTCAGGATGCTCTCAATCACACAGCTGTAAAAGTTGCTGAGGATCTTAGATGACAGACCAAGTTTCCTCAGCTTCCTTAAGAAGTAAAGCCGCTGTTGTGCTTTCTTGACCAGCTGGGTGGTGTTAAACTGTTTCTTTTCTGAACCAAAATAATTTTCATTCCTGTTATCATTGCTGGAAACTTAAATATTAGAGTTTTTTTTTCTTTTTTTTTAAATCAGACTACTCGTTGTATAACAGCCCATACTTACGCGCACATGGTCATTTGCATAATCTTCAGGCCGGTTGAAGTAGGCTAATGTATTTGTTCATTTTGCTATTTTTAATAACTGTTGAAATGTAGCAGATATTAAATGACTGAAAGAGTTTTAGCCTAGCGCAGAATAATTTTATTAATCTTTTAATTAGTTTTATAAATACTGCTTTATGAATATAGTTTTCAAGAAGCATTTTAGGTTTCGGGTGTGGCTACTTTTACTTTCTATAGCCTACATTAAATGTAAAATGAAAACGTTATAATTAGCCTACAGCTTTTTTCTTAGTATTATCAATATATTATTTAGGTATTTTCAATTTCAGCTTTTTATTAATGCATTATTTATTAATTTAGGCTATTGTTTAGTTTTTTTGCGGGTCAGCTGTATTGGTGACGAGAACTGTTTTTGTTTTTTCTGAACTGGTTTAAGTAATTAAGTTTCACTTAGTTCTTCAAAACATGTTAAATGATAAAGTTACTTTAAGAACTTCTTAAAGCATTAGCCTACAGGATGAACACGAGTTCGCTTCGCATATACAGGAAGCTTATGACACAGATGTTAAATGACAATGTTGCGTGCAGCTTTTTATTTTTATATTACTCTGTAACTTACAAAAGTAATATAAAGTTGTCAATTTATGTTAGGCCTATAAAAACGATGCATTCGGATATGAATTAATAAAACGTGTATTGAGCAGGATTTCTTTGTGTCTTTTTAACTAGTAGCTCGAACCACGGGTAGTCGAGTAACTCGAGTATTGTTTTGAAAAGAAATCGATTAGCAGAAACCAGTAGTCGTGCAAGCCCTAGTGTGTGTGTGTCTGTGTGTGTTGGGTTTGTGTGTGTTAATTTTTTTTTAATGTTTGTTTCTGAGTATGTGTGTGTTTTTGTGTGTGTGAATGTGTTTGTTTGTGTGTGTTTTGTGTGCAAGTTCACATTTGTGGTGTATGTGTTTGTGGTGTTTGTTTAAGTATTTGTTACTCTATGTGTGTGGGAATGCAAGCTTGTGGTGTGTGCGTGTGTGTGTGTGGTGTGTGATGCAGTGTGGTGTGTTTGAGTCAGTTTGTGTAGGGTCTGCGAGGGGTGTTTGTAAGTATTTGTTAATCTATGTGTGTTGTGTGTGTGTTCATGAGGGAATTTGTGGTGTGTGTGTGTGTGTATGCGCGCACTTCTAAGGTGTGTGATTAAGTTTGTTTGTGCACGTCCGTTTGTGTGAGATATTGTGAGATGTGTGTGTGTGAGAGAGTTTGTGTGCACTTATAAGGTGTGTTTGTTTGAGTGTACGTGTGTTTCTCATGGCGTGTGTGTGTGTGTGTGTGTGTGTGTGTTCCTGCAGAGCTGGTTGATCTCTCAGTGTTTGTCAGAGCGTGTGAACGAGACTCCGAATTCTCACTTCCTCGATAGAGCTGCGTTTCTCCAAGCGCTTCATTCTGCATGTATATGGGTCAAAGACGAGACGCCAGACTTTACTGCCTGCAACTAATTACATTTACACAAATGACTTTATATACTTGGATCACAAAATTCAGGTCTGCTTTTAGGAAACACATTCCGCAAAACCAAGTCAAATGTTCTATCATAACACACATTCATTCATTCATTCATTCATTTTCTTTTCAGCTTAGTCCCTTTATTAATCTGGGGTCGACACAGCGGAATGAACCGCCAACTTATCCAGCATATGTTTTACGCAGCGGATGCCCTTCCAACTGCAACCCATCACTGGGAAAACACCCATACACTACGGATAATTTAGCTTATTCAATTCACCTGTACCGCATGTTTTTTAGACTTGGGAAAATCGGAGCACCTGGAGGAAACCCACACCAACACGGGGAGAACATGCAAACTCCACCGTTAGGCCCAATAAACGACCAACGTGGGTCTCTAACCCATGACGATTCCGACTGAGCTAGCCGGGCTGGCCATAACACACATATCAGCGTAAAAAGTCGACATGTCATTCTGATTTTTATATATATATATATATATATATATATATATATATATATATATATATATATATATATATATATATAAATAAATACATATAAAGGTGGTCATGGCAGATTGAATTAAATTTTAAACTAGTTTTAAATAAAAAAAATGTAATTAAATTAAATTGTAATATTTAATTTTGATATCTATCATCTGTTGTTGCACTGAATTGTATTTTAGTGGGTGTGAAAAGTATAAATAAATTAATTAATAGTGAATATAGAGATTAAACAGGACATATTCCATACCGAATAAAATTTTTTATATTTTTATACAGAGTAAAATATTTTTATATATGAATATTATAATATCGAACAAAAACAAAAAATATAAAGCTTTAAAATAAAAATATTAAACAGTTATTAATGTTCTGATTCTTTTAATTATTATACAATTTAAATAGAACCAAAAAAAAAGCATAGAATATTGCTGAAATTAAAGTCTGCGTGAACCAGAAGTAGCAACAGACTTTTTTCCCCCAGTATGATGTATTTCCAACTAAATATGAAGTTTCTTTCTGCCCTGTTCCTCTTATTTGCCCTGTTCCTTTTGCCTGTTCCTTTTTACTACAGTATTTTAAATGTGTTACACCTGGTTTCAGTGGATGTTTTGTTTGTGCTGTTACGTACTATCATGAGTTTCTGTTTGGTCCAGCATATTATTTACAGTAATATTACATAATATTTACAGTAAATAACTGAACTGAAGAATTCTGCCTCATATGTTTCATTGATTTATTTGAATTATTTTTACAATTGGTATTGTCTAACAGCAAATGTATACAATACTGTAAAGAGTTTTTTTTTTGTCTCTGTTGTAATTTGATGTAAATTTAAGTCAAATAATTATTTTACATAATATGTACTGAATTTATTATTATTTATTTTTTCCAGGAGAGTTTATTGGACAAAGATCATCATGTCGCTGTGGCGCTGGGAAAACCAGATATCAGCATGTCTAAGGTAAATTTAAATGTACACAATTTAACACTATTTTCAACGCTGTTCACATTATATTTTGTGTTATAGGAGGATGGTGGAAGTTCTTGTGAAGCTCCGCCCCCTGCATTTACAGTATTGAGTTTCAGTGATCTGGTTTCACAAGCCACACCCCTACTAGATGAAGACCCCGCCTACTGGGAGGAGTTTCAGAGGAAAAAGGAAGCACCTTCAAGGCAAAGTGAACAGCAATGACTCTTGGATGTAAATTTGTAAATTACTTTTCTTTTATATTTGTGTTCTGGAATCTATTTTGAATTAATAAAAAAGTGTGCATTTTGTATTATATGCAGTATACCATTTATTTATTTATTATTCGTCAAAAACACAGATAGGATCAATTTTAAAACGTATATATTGTTTCCAATTTAGTTTTTTTATTATTAAACAGCTCAGAAATTACAACTCTAATTATTGAACAGCTCTAAACGAAGCTGTGTATTATAAAATATTATTTACTAAATTAATAATCCAAGGAGTATCATACATCTTAAATATATTATTCACTTTTATTCACAAAAAAATTACAAATTATATTTCTTTTTAATATTAATATTTTTATTATAATTTCCACATTTAAAAGTAAAAATATAGCAGTTTTTATAATTTTTTTACTATTTATATTCAGTTACTAATTCTAAACATACACTCACAAGCCACTTTATTTGGTACACCTTCCTAGTACCAGGTTGGACCCCCTTTTGACTTCAGAACTGCCTTAATCCATATTGACATGATAGCATCACACAGTTGCTGCTGATTTGTCGGCTGCACATCCATGATGTGAATCTCCCATTCAACCACATTCCAAAGGTGCTCTATTGGATTGAGCTCTGGTGACTGTGGAGGCCATTTGAGTACAGTGAACTCATTGTCATGCTCAAGAAACCAGTGTGAGATGATTTGCACTTTATGACATGGTGCATTATCCTACTAGAAGTAGCCATCAGAAGATGGGTACACTGGTCATGAAGGGATGGACATGGTCAGCAACAATACTCAGGTAGGCTGTGGCATTGGACATGATGCTCAGTTGGTACTCATGGGCCCAAAGTGTGCCAAGAAAATATCCCCCACACCATTACTCCACCACCAGCCTAAACTCTAGATACAAGGCAGGATGGATCCATGCTTTCATGTTGTTGACGCCAAATTCTGACCCGACCATCTGAATGTCTCAGCAGAAATGGAGACTCATCAGAGCAGGCAACGTTTCTCCAATGTTCTCTTGTCCAGTGTTGGTGAGCCTGTGTGAATTGTAGCCTCAGCTTCCTGTTCTTAGCTGACAGGAGCGGCACCCGGTGTGGTTTTCTGCTGCTGTAGCCCATCTGCCTCAAGGTTGGACGTGCTGTGTGTTCAGAGATGCTCTTCTGCAGACCTCGGTTGTATCGAGTGGTTATTTGAGTTACTGTAGCCTTTCTATCAACTGGAACCAGTCTGGCCATTCTCCTCTGACCTCTGCCATCAACAAGGCATTTGCGCCCACAGAACTGCCGCTCACTGGATATTTCCTCTTTTTCAGACCATTCTCTGTAAACCCTAGAGATGTTGTGCGTGAAAATCCCAGTAGATCAGCAGTTTCTGAAATACTCAGACCAGCCCGTCTGGCAGCAACAACCATGCCACGTTCAAAGTCACTTAAATCCCCTTTCTTCCCCATTCTGATGCTCGGTTTGAACTGCAGCAGATCGTCTTGACCATGTCTGCATGCCTAAATGCATTGACTTGCTGCCATGTGATTGGCTGATTAGAAATTTGCTTTAACGAGCAGTTGGACAGGTGTACCTAATAAAGTGGCCGGTGGGTATATAACTTAATTGTAATTTATTATTATTATTATTATTATTATTGGCTTTTTAGTAAACCACACTGGTGAGGTTTATTGTTCAATAAAGTTTACTCATTTATTTATTATGAATTATGTATGTATTATGTTTATTTAAAACGATTTAACTTGTATTGTAAATTAAAACAGTAAAAAATAAATAGTGAGGTCATTGCAAACCTCACCAGCATTGTGTTCCAACTCTCGCCATGGCGTTGCTATGGTGTTCCAAGTAGCTGCTATACAGTATAGACATACTAGATTTACTGTAATGATGTGCAATAGCAAACACAGCTCATCCAACCAGACTGATTACAGAACTGTATTTACACACTCTGAAATACTGCATGTGTGAGTTTGTGTTCACGGAGGGTTTCCTTATTTTCCTGAAATCTAGAGCAACAGCCAAACGCTTCCCCAATCACACACACACGCTCATAAAAACAGGAGAGCTGCATTAAAGAGAACATCTCTAATCCTCAGAGTATTTCCCTTCAAGATTTATCTAGGACTGAATGAGAGAGCGAGAGAGGGAGATGCATTACTGTCCGTGTCTGTTTTCTGTCTATCTGACGGAAACTATTTCCAAGTTCAGAGGTTAAAACAACACAAAGATCGCCGTCCCATGAGAACGAAACTCAGAAGCGGGTTTGTTCTGTTCAGAAGGTCACAAGACAAAGAGCAACTACAGTCTGTGATTTACTCGTTCGCCCAACAGCGAGCGTGCACCGAGCAAATGCCGGATTCGTGTTTGCTTGCTTTCTGTGATTGTGGACTCAGGTGTCATGACTTTACACACACCACACACACTTTACTGGGTCGCTGTCCTGCCCATCCGCCAGTTTCCTGATTTACTGTGTTAATCAGCATCACTGTGATTTCCTTCAGTGATGGAGGCCCTGCGGGAGCCGGAATGGAGTTCAGACTCGCAGTGGCCGCAGATGCCTTGCAGAAACACACAGGCATGTGAAACTGCAGAGCCTTTACAGCACAGATGGTTCAGAAGATAGAGGGAATGAATAAATGGATTAGATAGACTGACGGATGGAAAGAAAGATACTTTGATTGGAAGAATGAATTGAAAGAGATGCTATGGATGGATGGCCAGACTGATATTATGGGATGAAAAAAAAAATATGGACTGATAGAAAGTTAGATACTGTGGATGGACAGACTGGTGTAAAGAAGGCATGTGGAGGAATGGATGGAAAGAAACATGCTAAAGGTGGACAGAGGGGAAGATGGATGGATGGACAAAATGGAAAGAAATGTTATGGACAAACAGACAGAAAGATACTATGGATAGATGGAAGGATGGAAAGAAACATACAGTGAATTGATGGAAAGAAAAATACTGTGGATGGATAGTTAGAAAAAGATAGTGTGGGTGGAATAAAAGGCATATACTATAGATACTGTGGATGGAAGGATAGATAGAAAGAAAGATGCTGTGGATGGAAGGATAGATGGAAAGAAAGATGCTGTGGATGGAAGGAGATATACTGTGGATGGACAGGTGGAATAATGTACCGTGAATATTGTGGCTGGATGGAAATAAAGATTCTGTGAATGGATGATGGATTGATGGATGGATGGAAAATTTGTGGACCTTTCCAGTTGTTTTGTGGTTGAATAGATGGAAAAGGATACTGTGGATGGACGGATGGAATAAGACAGATAGATACCATGAATGGATGGAAAAAAGGGTTCTGTGAATGGATGGAAAGAAAGATACCGTAGATGGACGGAAAGAAAGATACTGTGGATGGAGGGATGAATGGGAATGTTGTTAACCTTTGCAATGGTTTTGTGGATGAATGGAAAAAGATACTCTGGATGGACAGATGGAATAAAAGAAAGATACCGTGGATGGATGGATGGATGGAAGGAAACAGAAAAAAGATTCTGTGGATGGAAGGAAAAAGATACTGTAGATGGACAGATGGAAGAAAAAGATACCGTGAAATGATGGAAAGAAAGATTCTGTGGATGGATAGATGGATGAAAAGAAAGAAAGATACTATGGATGGACAGAAGAAAGAAGAAAAAAACACCATACCACGGATGGAAAGAATATTGTGGCTGGATGGAAAAAAAAGGTTGGATGGATGGATGGATGGATGGATGGATGGATGGATGGATGGATGGATGGATGGGTGGATGGATGGATGGATGGATGGATGGATGGATGGATGGATGGATGGATAGTCAATAGGATGGATGGATGGATGGATGGATGGATGGATGGATGGATGGATGGATGGATGGATGGATGGATGGAAGGATGGATGGAAGAAAAGAGAGATTCTGTGAATGGATGGATGCATGGATGAATGAAAAAAAAGGTTCTGTGGATGGATGGATGGATGAATCGATGGATGGATGAAAAGAAAGGTTCTGTGGATGGATGGATGGATGAATGAAAAGAAAGGTTCTGTGGATGGATGGATGGATGGATGGATGGATGGATGGATGGATGGATGAAAAAAGAAAGTTTCTGTGAATGGATGGAAAAAAGAAATTATATATGATGTGCATCTTTCCCCACAGTTTCTCCAACAAGGATGAGTGGTCTCTGATTGTATTGATTTAATGTTTGGTGTAATAAAAAAATCTAATTACATTTTTCCAACAAAATTCAAGCCACATTCTTGAGAGTGTTGAGGTGTGTGGGACAGCACATATTTTAAGAAAATGGTCTTGTTCAGAATAATGCCTACTTCCTTTTCCCATTTTCATCTTATATAGTCTGTTGAGAGTCCTCTAGAATAACTTATTGCTCTATATTATTCAGAAATTGTTTTAGTCATACTTTTCTTGTATGTCTAAATGAAAATCAGAAGAAGAATTATGTAGTTTCACCTCATTTTAAATAGGTAGTATGAACAAGCAGCAGTAATAATATTTTGAGTGTACAAGGATTCAGCTTAAAGTGACATTTAAATAATTAGGTGAGTTATTGTATAACAGTGGTTTGTTTTGTAGACAATCCAAAGCAAATATTGCTAATAATATTGACCTTAAGATGTTTTTTTAATTAAAAACTGCTTTTATTCTAGCCAAAATAAAACAAATCAGACTTTCTCCAGAAGAAAAGAATATGACAGTAAATACTGTGAAAAATGTCTAAACATCATTTGTGAAAAAAAATCATTCCGACTTCAACTCTATATGAGCGAGTGAGGGATTGAGAGAAAGTGCTGATTTCTCACCCATCCTCCTCTATGACACACTCTCTCCCCCCGTTACCTCGGCAACCATCCCAGCACAGCCTGCTTTCCCATGGCAACAAGAGCACGTGTGATACAGGCAGTCATCCGAGTGAATGTGATCAGCATCAGTGTGGCAGCAAAAAGAGAGAGCGAGGAAAGATGAAGATGAAGCTCCACTATCTTCAGCATCATCACTGTTAACACGCAGCAGACAGGATGAGCACTGCTATCAGAGCATCAGCAGCTGCATTAATCATGTTTCTGCAGCATCCCATCAGGATCATGACAGTGATATACTGTATCCGGCCCACATCCCAATTCACACTTCTCCATTTAGCCATAGACGTGAGCTGATATCTCAGCACTACAATATACTGCGATAAACACAAACATACTGACAGTTATAGGTAATGTACATTGTTATGGGTCAATGGTGCTAATATTGGGCACAAATCCATCAATTTCCCCTTACTGGCTGTTCTTTCTATGAATGAATGATGTAGGAGCACTGTCCATGCGTGTTTCCTTATTGGTCGGTGATGCTAGATTTGGGGTGCTGTGCCGCGCACCAACGACCCGATGTTTAACAGACCAAGAACATTTTCACAGTATTTCCTACAGCCTAATAGTTTTTATTCTGGACAAAGTCTTAAGCTGTTTATTTTAGTCTGGCTGGAGTAAAATCTGTTTAATAGGCCTAATAAGCATGTCAATAAATTAGCCCCTTAAGATTTCTTTATGTCTGCAGAATAAACAACTGTTGTGCAGTGACTTTCCTCATTTTTCTTTAACATAATTAATATATAGTTCACATTTTAAATTGAACTTTAGGCTGAATAGTATCTTGCAAAAAAAACTAGTAAAATATTATGTAAAATATATAATATAATATTGTCATCATGGCAAAGACTAGACAAATGAGTTAGTAGAAACTGTTAAAAACTAAATCTGTTATACAGCATTTTTACATATTTGATGCAATACATTTTTTCTTTAAACTTCACAAGAGGGTTATTAATTTTGTCTTCAGTAGTATTTCCCTTTATACCTTCTAAAGCCCTCTGAAATTACTATAGAAATGGACCACTTGCTTAATAAAATGGCAAATTCTACGGACATTTCTAGCAAAACAAACAAACAAACAAACAAACAAACAAACAAACAAACAAACAAGCAAACATTTGTCATGACCTGTCTATCACTCAAAAGCATCTTGCTGTAGTTACTTCATTTATAATGTAGTCAAATTAGATTTCTTGAAAGCTTTCTTGCTGTAAGCTGTTTATTTGTTCATTCTTTTAATGTTTACCACTGTTGAATATACAGATGTATATTTTAAATACTGTACACCCTTTTAAGTAATGAGCTGTTCATCTTCTGTGATTCTGGCCATCTTTTTGATATTTCAATTGCATCCACTCCCACATTAAAATACTATAGTAACTTATAGGAATACTATAGTGTTTTTGAACCATATGCATATTATAGAAATAGCCTATTTAAATTCTATATGGTATCACAGCAACTTTAAACATAACTAAATACTAAAAAAACACTTTTAAAAACACTATAATATTTACTATAAGTTATAATATTTCTTCTTGAGGTCATTCCGCGATAAAAAAAACGCGACTGCGATCTCCGCCACCGGTGACGTTTCCAGCCGGCAAAACAGTGAGATTCGGGAAGTTTCTGACTTCTGATATATTTTTTGAGCCCTCCTCTTACTGCAGCCGACTGCTGCCGTCTACATTGCAGTCAAGGCGAGGCGCACCGGGCGCACCTCAAACGAGCCTTTTCTGTTTTCTGTAGGTTGACGCGACATCCTAGCCAGCCAAAATCCACGTGTGTTACGTAACGTCAACGTAATCATGATCAAATTTTCGTTGTTTGACCTAACCTCATGCCGGTCGTGGTTATGTTATGACATCTTATGACACGTAATGGATTAAAAGTTTAGTTAAAAGTTAGCAATACAAATAATTTATTTAATATTCTATGGCCGGAAATGCAGTGGACATGCAGTACAACTAATTACAACTGATAAAGCAAAATTTCCCTTCAAAACAACGTTATTGCTGTCAGAGGACATTCTGACATTCAGAGAGTGGCTGTGTGGGACTCGACCGTGCGCGATTCAGAGAGCAGAGATTTGTAAACGCGCGACCGTGTAGAGACAGAAAAGACATGCCGTTGTGTAAATGGGTGGATGGCTGGGCGTTGGATGCTGGAGGGGTGTTGCAGACGAAACTGAGGAGAGTTTTGGACTCGGGGAGATCGCGGAAAAAAGTGAAAGTGAACAGCGGACGGGGTAGGAGGGCGGTTGAGGAGGGGGATAGGTAAAATGAGGTGCCGGATCAAATTTCAGAGAGGCCGGATTCGGATCCGGCGTGTTTCGGCACAAATTAAGCCCTGCATAGGCTATTTAGCTTGTTTATTAAAAGAAGTTGTGATCTGGCACTATATAGAAAAAAACATTAACTTGACTTTAGGGGGGGGGGGGGGGGGGGGGAAGCCGGTGGGGGGGCGGGGCGCCCAATAATACTATGGTAGGGGAAACACTGGGTCCTGAAAAATCTTCGTTCGAAGGGGTGTAAACCCCTTGCCCTTAGCCCTACGCCTTCAAGCTAAAGAGAATTGGGAC
>CAIGQQ010004837.1:2722888-2734019 GCA_903798035.1 Danio albolineatus
TATTAGGCTTTTTATTCTTATTCTTCTTATTTTTGGCTAAAAAAAAAGAGAAATGACGTTTCATTTGTTATTATTCGATTATTTTAAAGTTCCCCAATTCTGCTGTGCATGAACTAAGCTGTTGAATGGTCAGCGTATGAGGCGGCTCGGCTTCAGCTTTAGCTTTGATTAAATTATTTTCTAATCGGTTGCGTATTACGTCGTGAATATGCCCGGTCATGCAAACTGCAGTACTTTTTTGTCTGACTTTCTCAGATATCTCACCTGTTCGCCAAAAATGACTAATTATATCCCTGGGATTGTCTGACACTGGTGTATATTTAGGCCCAATCCCAATTCTATTTTTGTACCCCTACCCCTTTCCCCTTGGCCCTTACAACCGAGGGTTAAGGGGAAGGGCTTCAAAACTTGCCCCTAAGAATTGGGACAGCACTTCAACACCTGCACACGTCATCATGTGTCATCGTGATCTCTTGCTTCATATGAGATCAGACGATCACGACTGCTGGAGTTATTCCAGTTGTGGTATTGTTTGGTGTTTATCTTCAGGAAATCACTGAAGGCGTATATTATGTTATCATAACGATCTAATGTGGCAATAAGATCGTAACTGTACTGTGTATTTACACAGTGGCCATATTTATCTATGTAAACACACGAAAACAACATTAAAAGCTCATTCACAGACACTAGACATTACTGACAGGGTATTCCAGTGTCATTGAGTGTCAAAATGTTGTGGGACTGCTGTACAGGAGTTATTATTATGGATTATAGATTGTGAAATTTAGCATTTTATGACGGTAGAACACGAACGCGGTTATGAATATTAAAACATATGTTTGTTTGTCGTAAAAATTCGTAATAATGACAAAAAAAATACTAATTTGTGGATCTCCTTACTTCCGGGTTCAACTTTCCTGCCGCTGAGGCAGGTGCATCCTGGGAAAATGACTTACCCCTCCGTTTTAAGTGTGGTCCTGTAAAATCTTCGTTGGAAGGGGTGTATACCCCTTGCCCTTAGCCCTACGCCTTCAAGCTAAAGAGAATTGGGACACCACTACCCCTTGACGTGAATGCGCAAAACGAGGGGTAGGGGTAAGGGGAAGGGCTAAGGGGTAGAATTGGGATTGGGCCTTAGTCTATTAGGCTTTTTATTCTTATTCTTCTTATTTTTGGCTAAAAAAAAAAAGAGAAATGACGTTTCATTTGTTATTATTTGATTATTTTAAAGTTCCCCAATTCTGCTGTGCATGAACTAAGCTGTTGAATGGTCAGCGTATGAGGCGGCTCGGCTTCAGCTTTAGCTTTGATTAAATTATTTTCTAATCGGTTGCGTATTACGTCGTGAATATGCCCGGTCATGCAAACTGCAGTACTTTTTTGACTGACTTTCTAAGATATCTCACCTGTTTGCCAAAAATGACTAATTATATACCTGGGAATGTCTGACACTGGTGTATACTTAGGCCCAATCCCAATTCTATTTTTGTACCCCTACCCCTTTCCCCTTACCACCGAGGGTTAAAGGGAAGAGCTTCAAAACTTACCCCTAAGAATTGGGACAGCACTTCAACACCTGCACACGTCATCATGTGTCATCGCGATCTCTTGCTTCATATGAGATCAGACGATCACGACTGCTGGAGTTATTCCAGTTGTGTTATTTTTTGGTGTTTATCTTCAGGAAATCACTGAAGGCGTATATTATGTTATCATAACGATCTAATGTGGCAATAAGATCATAACTGTGCTGTGTGTTTACACAGTGGCCATATTCATCTATGTAAACACACGAAAACAACATTAACATTATAGCAGACACTGTAAAAGCTCATTCCCAGCCACTAGACATTACTGACAGGGTATTCCAGTGTCATCGAGTGTCAGAATGTTGTGGGACTGCTGTACACAAGTTATGATTTTGGATTATAGATCCCAAAATTTAGCGTTTTTTTTGCGTTTTTTTGCGTTTTTTTTTTTGTTAAAGCATGATGGTAAAACCGTGAATGAATATATTAAAACATGTGTTTGTTTGTCGTGAAAATTCGTAATAATGACAAAAAAATACTAATTTGTGGATCTCCTTACTTCCGGGTTCAGCTATCCTGCGGCTGTGGCAGGTGTATTCTGGGAAATTTTCTTACCCCTCCGTTTTAAGTGTGGTCCTGAAAAATCTTCGTTCGAAGGGGTGTATACCACTTGCCCTTAGCCCTACGCCTTCAAGCTAAAGAGAATTGGGACACCACTACCCCTTGACGTGAACGCGCAAAACGAGGGGTAGGGGTAAGGGGAAGGGCTAAGGGGTAGAATTGGGATTGGGCCTTATTGTAATAGACGTGCCAGGCACGAAAGCTTGATAGGCGTAACAACAGTAACTAAGGAGGGCGGGGCTTAGCGAAGGGTTAATTGTTTTATTAAACCTAGTTAAACTACAACAATTCAGTCATATTTTTTAAACTACATATACATATTAAGTGTAACTGTAATTGTTTTTTTTACTTTTAATAATAAATCTAATGAACAACAATACAACAACCTGAAAATACTTCAATAATAAATAATTATGCACCGCCCACAGTAACTATCATGCATGTTTATGATCACCATATTTTTGTATTCCTAAATATCAGAATATCTACTCAACAGTGTGGAAAAATGGAGCAATTTAGTTGGTTATTTTCAGCATTAATGGCGCATCATGTTTGTCCAGAAGGATGTGCATTCAGTGGGAGACTAAAGCAAAGGTGGTGCAACGTGACCAATGAAAGAGCGGATAGAAGATTCAATGACATCACAGTAATGGAAGACTGGTGACGAGACAACATCACTACATGAAATGACTCAGACTCATTATGCATGTGTGTGTGTGTGTGTGTGTGTGTGTGTGTGTGTGTGTGTGTGTGTCTGTGTTTACGCAAACAAACTAAAAATAACACCCCTGAATGAGTCTGTCTTTGCTGGTTATTTTGTCATTTTACCTGAACAGGATCCCTGTTACCATAGTGACAGTCAGGCCTTTCAAAAGCGCTCCATTGAAAACAGTGTGTAGCGTCACCATGGAGATAAAGAACATCACCATGGTTACAAAGAAAGAACATTGTAAGTTACATCCGACTGTCTCGTTTTAACAAACGCAAAGTGCAAAAGAAAATAAATCTAGAAGTTTTTAGCCATTATTTGCATAAAAACAGTGTTTACATTAAGCGGTAACCTCCCACTCTCCCTCGTGAAGCTAATGGGGCAGTAACAAACTGCAATTCATCGAAATTCTGCTAGCCCGGGCTACACATTTCTAATGAGCCCAATGTTAAAATGGCCACCTTAACAGCAAAAAAAAAAAAAAAAAAGTGTTTACAGCCTGGTACAAGGAATGATTTTGGTTCATATAGCTAATATTACCCTTCATGACAACTGTGAGGAGGGTGATTTTTTTTATAGCTCATCCGTTTCATTTATATTAAGTTAAAATGGTCACATGGTCGCCCACTGAAGCAAAGCAGTGCTGCGCCCGGTCAGTACCTGGATGGGAGACCACATGGGAAAGCTAGGTTGCTGTCGGAAGTGGTGTTAGTGAGGCCAACAGGGGGCCCTCAACCTGCGGTCTGTGTGAGTCCCAACGCCCCAGTATAGTGAAGGGGACTCTATACTGCTCAGTGAGCGCCGTCTTTCGTATGAGACGTTAAACTGAGGTCCTGACTCTCTGTGGTCGTTAAAAATACCAGGATGTTCTTCAAAAAAAGAGTAGGGGGGCATCCTGGCCAGATCTGCCCATTGGCCTCTGCCCATTATGGCCTCCTAACATCCCCATATCATAATTGGCTTCATCCCACTGTCTTCTCTCCACCAATCAGCTAGTGTGTGGGGTGCGGCCTGGCGCAATATGGCTGCTGTCTTGTCATCCAGGTGGATGCTGCACACTGGTGGTGGATGAGGAATATAGAATATAGAATGAATATAGATCTGGTATAAGATATCGCAGCCTCTGTTCCCTTGCACTTTTCTGTTAACATTTATTATTATTATTATTGATTTAGGATATGCGTTTTCACATTCTGACTCTAATGCTTGATTATTAAACTGTTAAAAGGACTGTAATTAAATGAAATACTCCTAAGAATAAAATATGATGTGTTCTTTGGAAGAGTGTTCTTGCATTGTAAAGATATTGTATTGTCATTCTGGCATTATATAATGGCATAATGTTCTAAAATGACAATAATGTTGTTTATCGCTATATATTTTGGTGCAGTATATCGTATGAAAAAAAATAGATATCGTGACAGGCCATTTGTATTGTTTTGGGTTCAGTTTTATCATCAAACAATTGTTTTATTTTTTATTACCAAGAGGTTTGCGCAAAATTTAATGTAAGCTGTGCAAATGTATTTGATTTATTTTTTAAATATCAATGTGCAATGAAACAGTGCATGTTTAGATGTGACCCAAAACCATACAAATGACCTAAAACCATACAAATGGCCTGTCACAATCTTTATTTCTTCATACAATATATCGCACCAAAATATGTAGCGATAAGCAACATTACAGTTGCTTATCGCTAGGCAAACACGGAATCTGTGCGAGCAGAATTCCGCGTATTTTTAGGCCATCATTTATTCTGTTTATTTACTGGTGTAAATGTGTGTAAATGTATATTTAATAAGTTTTCAAATTAATTTCAGTAATAATATTGACTAATATGAAAATATACATGTGATTTATTTACAATAGAGTTTGTAAAGTACTATTTACTAGAGATGCACCGATGTATCGACCAACAATCGCTATCGGTCGATATAAGCTTTTTTTTCCGCTATCGACCATCGGCCGATTGTTTAAAAACATCCGATGATCAGTGGCGATATATCCTGTCAATCAAATTGGGCGGGGAATGTGATGCGCTGTGTGTAAACACGTCTCTTGTGTAGGTCACAATGAAAACAAAACTGAAATCAATTTGTAAGCCATGCACAGGTGGAATTTCAATTAAACATTTTAACACTAATTAACAAGTTTAACAACTAATTTGATTACACACCTTAAATGCCGACATGCGAAGGAGAAGAGTTCCTCAAAGCTAAAGCAGAGGTCACTTTAGCTGCAAAATTTAAATGCCAACAAAGGCTATCGTGACGTGTTTGACGTGTTAATAATTAAATAAAATAATTAAATTTATTACGCTTGACGGCCAGCCATTCTCCGTAGCGGAAGACACTGGATTTCAGCGACAGGTAAGACACCTTGAGCCTCGCTACACTTTACAAATTCGGCGTTATTTCACCGACGTCTGCTTACCGGAGATGTACACGTTAACAAGCTGCTTCATAAAGACTCCGCGTTGAGCTTTACCACTGGTATTTGGTCTTTAGATGTAAGCTCTACTAGTATGCTTAGTTTCACTGCGCAGTGGACTTCATTCATTCACAAGAATTCACCTGTTGTCACACTGCGATGGCGATCTTTCAAGCCTTCACTGACATAGAACAATGGGAAATTGACAGATCAAGAGTGCACGCTGTGGTACGCATATGTTATAAGTTTGCTGTTTCATGATACAGAGATCGTGAGAATGCTTTATGATCCAGTTGGTCTTTAGTGAATATCATCAAAAAAGTCTACATTAAAATGTTTGATAGTTATTAAAAAGAAATGCTTGTTTGTAAAGAAAGTTTTACATTTCACATGGATTTAAGGGGAAATGTTTCGTAAGAAGAACAAGATGCTTTTCATATCCAACTAATATTAATCAGTTAATATCATCATGGTACATATCATTGTACACATCATGTTTATATTTAATAACGCCAGCTTCACGTTCAGATTATAAAGCAAATATGTTTTTAACTCTGGTGAGTGAATTTGAGTATAAGCTTTTTTAGAATAAAAATATTTTTTTTATATTTAGTTATGTTAATATGAATTAATAAAATAGAAAAATAATTATAAAGTCTTTAATGTTACACAATTTTAATGTTAATGCTAATTTGACCACCGTGTTCTGTTTATGAGACCATTCTCTGTGAAACAACTAGAGAAAATATTTTTTATGCGTTGTGTTCAGAATGATTGATTTATTGGAATTATTATGGGTAATTAATTTAGTATAAAATGCAGAACCATTAAACTATCGGTATCGACATCGGTATCGGCAGATAGCACTCTAAACAATTGCTATCGGTATCGGCTGAGAAATTTACTATCGGTGCATCTCTACTATTTACTATAGTCTTTTAGTAGATATTTTATTTTAAAGACTTGCTTTGTTTACCAAATAAAGTGGATCTAATTGGATTTGCATTGTAAACATTAAATAAATGTAAAAAAAAAGTTTTTTTTTCATATATTAAGATTTTAGTTATGATACTGCCAAAATCATTCTGCATAAATCCGCAGATTTTTAACAAAATACTCCGCAGAAATAGCAAAAAATGTCCGCATATTCTGTCTGGCCCTACTTATCGCTATATATTTTGGTGCGATATATCGTATGAAAAAATAGATATTGTGACAGGCCATTTGTATGGTTTTGGGTTCAGTTTTATCATCAAACAATTGTTTTACTTTCATTACCAAGAGGTTTGCGCAAAAGTTAATATAAGCTGTGCAAATTTATTTGATTTATTTTTTTAAATATCAATGTGCAATAAAACAGTGCATGTTTAGATGTGTTTGAATAAATGTCTGCAGTTTTATTCTAACACGTTTCCTCTTTAGATGTCTGTTCTGTGTCAGAGCTTCACCACAATCTTCCTTAAAGGGATATAGTTCACCCAAAAAATGAAAAACCAACCACTGACTTCCATTAAATGTAGGAAAAACACTATGAAAGTCAATGGTTTGCAGCACTTTTCTAAATATTTTCTTGTGTTTTCAACAGAAGAACAAAAGTCAAACAGGTTTGTCAAGTGAAAGGTTTTTAGTTTTGGGTGAACTATCCCTTTAAAAGACAATTTATTGACACCGAGATAGAAAAGGTCAGCGGTTTTGGTGTTCAGTACGGAAAACACTGAAGAGCTTTGTTTACAGGTCTTTGTCACACTACCACCTTCTCATCACACACACATAAAATCTCCCTTGACTTTTAGCACCAATCTGATCCTCTGATTCAGTAACAGAAAAAGGCCAAAGAGACACACAGAGGTGTTATGAATGTATGTTTTTTTAAGATCTTCCGTCTTGAGGATGCACGTCTGACAGCCTGTTAGGTCGCCGCTAATCCGATAATTCATTTTATTTTCTCCGCCATAATCCTGAGGGAGATGAAGCTCTGCGTTCAGCACGTGCGTCTCTCATCTTTCGCAGGATCAAAATAGTTCAGGCTGAATCCAGAGCAGCGAGCATGTGAATGTTTGCTCTCTCTGTGCGTGTGTGTGTGTGTTGACATGAACAGTTATATTGCTTCAGCTGGATGATAATTATTTGCCTTTTGGTTCATACTTTCCCATGAGAGTTTCAGCAGATGAGTATCATGGGAAAAAGTCAAACGATATATTTTTTATTATAGTTAAAGTATTATATTACATTAGTGTCTATTAGGGATACCACTAATATGGAATTCTGACCAATAACACTTTAGGTGTGGGTGCCAATAGCTAGGCCTGTCACAATAATCAATATATCGACTTATCGCACAATACATGGCCATAACCTCAATAATTTTTGGTGATGCAATATATATCGCCCATACGTAAAACCAATTCTTGCAACATTTTAGCTGATTGCACAACCTCTCCATCTCTATTGGAGCTGTCAGTGTCAGTATGGTTAAAAAAAAAAACACTATAGTATTTACCATAAATAACTAAAGTATATTTTGATGTAGGTGCCTGAAAATAGATCAGATATCACAGCCTCTGTTACTTTTTACCTTGCTTTTTTTTGTTGACATTTATTATTATTTGTTTTGGATCTGCGTTTTCACATTCTGATTCCAATGCCTAATCATGAAATTATTAAAATGATTAAATTAAATATTCTTAAGAACAAAATATTATGTGTTCTTTTGAAGAGTGTAGTTGTGTTATGATGCTATTATATTGCCATTCTGGCATTATATAATGAGTGGCCTTAAATGGTCTTAAAATGACAATAATATCGTTCATCGCGATATATTTTGGTCAACATATCATACAACAAAAAACAGATATCGTGACAGGCCTACCAATAGCCGATATTATAGCTGATATATAACATATTACCTTGATTAAAATTTAAATATTGCAATTATTGAGCATTTTTAGAGCAAATAACTAGGGTTGTGAACCTATGTAACTGGTGTGGACCGGACCGAATCAGCATATGAATTTTGATGCCTAAATTTGGTGCCACTGGTGCTGCACTGTAAAAAATGATGTCCAGCCAGAGTAAATATGGCTCATTAAAATAA
The DNA here is from genome assembly GCA_903798035.1 of Danio albolineatus. NCBI lineage: Eukaryota > Metazoa > Chordata > Actinopteri > Cypriniformes > Danionidae > Danio > Danio albolineatus. The sequence continues at coordinate 2,731,278 of CAIGQQ010004837.1, forward strand.
ACATATTTCACTTAAAATGTTCAGTTTTGGACATTGCTTAATTTTAAACTACAATTGTTACATAAAATATTGACACACAGAAACACCAACTGGCCCAGCCGGGGCTCGAACCAGCGACCTTCTTGCTGTGAGGCAATTGTGCTACCCACTGCGCCACCAAGACGTCCAGTAATGTATATTATCTTTTTTATATTATCTTTTTGATTCTTTTGGTGCCCATTGAATGTTTGTCTAGCACAGCTTTGAGTTTCAACTCTACTTTTAAGAATACTCTTGAAACAGTTGTTGAACGATTGTTTCTATTAAAGCAGTACATTTTTGAACATTTTTGCAGTTTTTTGAACAAATGTTTTAAGAAATGTTTTAAGATGCATTTGTCTTATAAAGAAGTTCTTTACTTTAAACCTGTTATCTGTTGTTTCTTCCACCCTTTGTAATGTATGGCTACTTGTAAGTTAACTGATAAGTTACTTGTTATTTTAAAGTTAAAGAACTGAACATTTTCAATAAAATGAGCTTAAGATTTTATAATTGGGTAAACAGAAATTTTATGGTAGAAACAGGTTAAATTTTTAAACAAAAACTGCTTAAAATATTGTGTTAAACCAACCAATAAATTTGAGCAAAACCACCTGCTAGAAAACTCAAAAAATTAAGCATCTTCAACTAAAGATCTTTAGGCAACATTGCTTTAAATTTAATGTGAAAATTACTTAAAAAGAGGGATGCAAAAATGATGCACTATATTCTTAAGTAAATCTGGCATATTATTTTTTTCAGTAAGGATATAAGAAGCATCAAGGGGTACATCAAAGGCACACATAGGTACACGTTGTGTCACGCTATCTCTTAACATTTAATTCTAAACGACTTTACGGACACCATCTGCGATGTTAGGCGTTTGTTCTTGTTGCTTAGGAAACATGTGCAAGTAGACAACGTGTGCAGTACAGCGCATCCGGTAAGCGACTCCTTCAGAGTCAGAAACACGCATGTTCACGTTCATCAAATCTGCTTAAACTAAGCGTTCTAAAGTATGGCTGTATTTTACAAGCAAGTATTCTGACACTGCAACGTGAAGCAGATGCTTTACAAAAGGGGGGAAACACATCAAACTTAATGAAATATTTGAGGGCTCACGGAATCAACTGCACTGTCTTTGACAGCTTGCGACATCATCTGGCACTTTCACTGAGTGCATTTACATGGACGTCAATACTCCGATTTAATATAATATTGTAATAAAATATAATATGATTAAGACAATACTCTGATTAAGAGTCTATCATGTAAACAGCGATTTTTAATTACCTTAAAGGACCACAGCCACAAAATGCAGAGGTTTTTTCTTTCCATTCGACCTGCGACATCAAATTCCATTAAAACAGCACTCTTCCAGCAGTCCTTACTTCATATTCTCATCCAATACCTCAATACAGAACAATATGTTGCTGAATGGTATGAAAAGTAATTGAAAAAAAACGTTCTGGAAAGTTGATCGATTAAACATATATACATATTCTAAATGTCGATTTCAATTACTTTCCGATTAATTGCTCTGCCCAATGTGAAAACATTACATTTTTGGTTATTTTGAATAAATACGACCAATATGGAATTGACTGATAATTCTTTAGATTTGGGCACTGACAGCCAATATCATACATTATTGTATGATATGTATGAAAACAACGCATTTTTCTAGGGAAAATGTATCGTTATATCATAAGAAATATCGTTATCGTAATTCTCAACAACAATGTCACATATCTTCCCAGTACCATTCAGGCAAAGTTTCTCGTAAGTATTCATTTGAGTATTTACATAAACAAGACATCCAGTGATCCTGGCTTAATCAGCAGCTCAAACACACGGCCCCTCATCTGCCATAATTATGCACCTTAATTCGATTGGCTGAATGTGATGATGTCAGAATGAATGAGTAATGAACCGATTACTGTAGTAATGTTATTATGGGATGTTTCAGGAAGAGAGATGCAGCTGTAATCACTTTATTCTAATCAGAGAACATGGCTGAACAATAGAAACACCAGAGACTCCGAAACTAAAGAGTGAAGGACAGGGTGAAATCGGTTTCATATCATAAACCTTCAATACTATAAATGCAGTCTGATACGGTTTTCAAATAAAGTGTATTAAATACCTATTAATAATAATTGGTTCCCAGAATGTTCTGGAAAGGTTAGATTATGGCTGCAAAAAAAATTATAAAAAAAAAAAAAAAATTAACATGTGAATGTCTCGGATGTAAGTTTGAAGGTTTTAAATGTTAGTTTATTTAAAATTAACCATCATGAAACCGTTTGAGAACATTATTTTACCTAATGTTATAATTTAAAGACATTTTATAATTTTTAAAGATATTTTGCATCATAAACAGACATATTAAACTATCTTTATATAGCAGATGGTCTTTAAAAAGGTAAATTACATACATAACCTGACAAAAGTCTTGTCGTTGATCCCAGTTGTAAGAGCAACAAATAATAACTTGACTTCTAGTTGATCATTTGGAAAAGAGTCAGAAAGTGGATTTTTCTGCTGAATCATCTGTTGATCTGCATCCCAATCATCACCAATACTGCAGAAGACCTACTGGAACCCACATGGAGCCAAGATTCTCACACAAATCAGTCAAGTTTGGTGAAGGAAAAATCATGGTTTGGGGTTACATTCAGTATGGGGGCGTGCGAGAGATCTGCAGAGTGGACGGCAACATCA
>CAIGQQ010004837.1:2734419-2748431 GCA_903798035.1 Danio albolineatus
GTCAATGAAATGGAAAGTTAGCGACATGTAAAGTGTCATTTTTGTAGGCTACTCGACCACATCTGTTGTAAGTGAAAAATACTCGACTGTGGTGGAATTGGGCTGTTGCAGCTCACCACGGATACGTTTGTAGGCTCGTAGAATAGCTGTTTTGGAGAAATATGTACGTCCGGACAATTCATTATAGCTGTCGGGTGTGGTTACGAGGTCTCCGAAAGAAAAAAAAAAGTATTGAAAGACACTATTTTTTTCGTAGAGATTCTTGGTTACTGCATCAGTGCATTTGTTCCACCTCACATTGTCCCTCCTATATTTTGTGCATCGCTTAAATGCATCACTAATTGATGGCTGCACCTGTTCGTCTGACTTCTGCGGACGATTTTTTTTTTACTGCATTGCCCATTTTGGCAGCCTCATTCTTGTGCATTCTTTGTATAAATTAGTTGTGTTTCCTCCACATGCTGCCACATTTGTCAGGCAAAGTTTACATCTCTTAAATGTAAGAGAACTTGATTGAAAAAAGAATTTTCAACATGCTCGAATCATCTCCACAATGGAGTTTAGTTCTGTTTGTTTTTCAACAGTAGGCCTATTTTGTTACAAAAAAACAGAAGTGTTATAGCTTTGGCTATTTATTTATTTTATATTTGGCTATTTATATAGTTATTAATTTGCATGGTTAATCTTGTTCTTTGGTGTTCAGTTTATAAAGATTTTTCAAATGTTATTTGATAAAAAATATTGTTTAAAAAAATATATATATTTCCCACCCCTCACGAAAAAAAATCGTGATACGAATCGAATCGTGGGTCAAAAATCGTGATACGAACCGAATCGTGGGTTTGGTGTATCGTTACAGCCCTAATGGATATGTAACTTACAATTATAAACAAAACACAAAGACTGCTGTTGCTTGAAGGGATACAGCTGCAGCAGAAAATTTAAGAAAATATATTATTATTATTTAATAAATTATCCAGTAATTGCATTTTACTAACGTCTACCCCTACCCCAACTCTAAACCCAACACTCACTACTGTAAAAACAGAAATTATACCGAGTATTATTGATATTACTTAATAGATTACCCATTAAATTGTATTTTATTAACCCTTACCCCAACTCTCAATGCAACCCTCACAGTTATGTAAAAACAGTACTTCTACTGAGTATTATTCATATTAGTTATTAAATTACTGATTAAATTGCATGTTATTAACCCTTACCCCAACCACAACCCTAAATCCAACACTCACAGCAATGTAAAAATAATAAATACATTATCATTGACGCAAAAAATATGCTATACAGTACGTAAGTCAGTATCCGCAGCTGTATCCCTTCTAGACTTTAGCCAGACTGAGTCCTTCATGTCAAAGCCGTCAGCAGACAAACTGTACACAAAAACCACTCATCATTTATTAACTCACTCATTATTTATTAAATTACATGCTATTAACCCCCACTCCTACCACAAATCCAACGCTGGCAGCAATGTAAAAATGTTAAGTACATTATCATTGACGCAAAAAATATGTTATACGTCAGTCAGTATTCGCAGTTGTATCCCTTCTAGACTTTAGCCAGACAGAGGCCTTCATATCAAAGCCATCAGCAGACAAACTTCACAAAAACCACTCATCATTTATTAACTCACTCATTAGTTATTAAATTACCGATTAAATTATATGTTATTAACCGTCACCCCTACCACAACCCCAAATCCAACGCTGACAGCAATGTGAAAAAAATATTAAGCACATTATCATTGACGCAAAAAAATATACAATACAGTACGTCAGTCAGTCTCCGCAGCTGTATCCCTTCTAGACTTGAGCCAGACTGAGGCCTCATGTCGAAGCCCTCAGCTGACAAACTGTATACAAAAACAACTCATCAGCATTTCAGACGTCCGTCAGAAAGACAGGTCTCGACAAGCATCAATAAACACCATAACATCCTCTTTCTGGACCTCTTTTATGAAATTATTCATTAAATATGACCCTGATAAACACCGTTAGCATTAGACACGCAGCACAAAACACGCAAACATCTTCAAACAGATTACAACAAACACTCCTACCGTGTTTCAGCAGTCCTCCACCAGTTATTCGACATTAAAATAAATACTGATGAATATTATAAATCAAGCCCAATATTAAAACATTCGCCACTTTCTCCGTCAGTTAATATTAACGCTAACTTGTTGTCAGTTCAATTTCAAACCGGGTTAACTGTGAAAATGGGCGTGGCCACTAAATTGTCACCGCGTGATTGGGTGTTTCCCACATGGGTGTGGCGAGTCAGTAGACACGCCCACTTATCGCCGCTTGTACTCTAAATAATAATTTTGCTTGGTTGTGAGAGGAATGAGATCATCGCAGCTTTGTTCATTAAGATTTTACATATGCAAACGAGCCACATAAATCTGCCTGTCCTTCTGTAAATCTCTCCCATCTCATCTGGCTAATGTGAGTGTCCAAACATGCAAATGAAGCCACTAATCAACACAAACGGCAGACGGTTGTCATCGCCAGCCGGTGCATCACAAAATACAATAATCAAATACATTTGTCAAAATAAATCCCTCTCTGATATCCAGCAATTACTGATTTTTTTAAAGCTGTGTTGAGGAATTTTAACGATATAAAAGCATACGCCCGTATGGAAATATTTACGCAGTTCATTATTATTGAAATGTGCCTTATTCAATCGTATATTTATTGACGTTTACACAATTCTAGCGTGAAACAAAACATTAATGTATTATTCAAATTTAAACTTAATAAATTAATTATAGTTTAAGCTATATATATGCACAGCTAGTGTTTTTAAGCTAACCGCAAACTTCCGGTAAAAGGTTTATGTGACTCTTTTTAAAATTTATAAGGTTTCTTTTACAGCATTGACATCGTAATGTAATTAAAATACAACCAGTTAAATAAACTTAAGCGTTTGTTTAATTTTTCAAGCATAAAACGAGATGATAGACCGTGTAACCGCTAGCTGTGAGCAGGCTAGCGCAGAAACTCCATTCAAAATACTGAGGTAAAATAAATGTTCATATTTTAAAGAGACGGCAGGGAAATATTTTATTTAATGCAGTGCTTCTAGTCCGGTCTAAGACCCACTTTATATCAAATATCTATTATTTTTAAAGAAAACAGATCTTAAATATGGTGATTTTGTAACTGAAAGACAGTTCACCAAAAGCCGTCGGGCTGGCTGGCTGAAAATTAAAAGTCCGTGTGTATATACCCCATTTTACGGAAGTCCTAAGAGTCCATGAATTAAAATATTTTTTCTCTCTTATGTCGTGATCACGACTTAATTATCTCGTGATCTCGACATAACAACTGATTTTCTCGTGATCTCGACATAACAAAAAGTTGTTTTCTCATGATAACGACTTAATTTTCTCGTGATCTCGACATAACAAAAGTTTTTTTTTTTTTATGTATTTATTATTGCTATTATTATTAATAATAATAATAATAATAATAATAATAATATCTGGCCAATGTCTGGCCAGGGAGAGAATAGCCTAGCTGTAGACGCGCATTCGTGTAACATGTTAAAGGCGTTCAGACCAGCCATAATATTATGAGCGCAAACGCCTGTGATTAATGTACATTCATGATTATATTCATGTATATGATTATATATCATTATTTACAATAATATTCCCTCAACTGTTACCATTTTAAAGCAACTTTATATGGCGCAATTTTAAAGTAATTGTAAATAACTTGCGAAAAGGATTAAAGCAAATGCAGGATCTTCATCATTCTTCATCATTTAATTTAAATTCATGCAGCAACTTATTTTGCGGGGCAAGTTATAAGTCAGAGGGTTAGTTGCAACCCGTGTCTACAAAGGCAGATTTCACACAATTAATTAAAATCCAGTTTACTTTAAATAGTAACTATATTTCCTCAGTACTTGGCTCAATTTTATTTTATTCTACATAGCACAATATGTTTATTTATTTACTTATATTGGATAGACACATTTTTGCATTATTACCCATTATCATACAATGCATTTATTTACGTTATTAGCAATAAAATATTTTTTTTCGATTAAAAAAATAGTTTCTATTTAAATAAACAGTTTTTTTTTAAAAGTTCTCAACGTTGCACTCAAAATTCAACAATTATATGGTTTGTTTAATTGGTGTCCAACAGTGTGTGGCTTATATGTAACACCCTGTTACAACCAACCCCGCTGTGTCGTCCTCAAAACTGGCTAGCAGTCACTGTGTTTTTTACATCTTTCAAAATGGTTCCATCTTTTATCCTAGAAGACGGTGATCACAACAATATAAGATTACACTCACATACTTTCACAGATTTATTTACAATAAAAAAAAAATAGTTTTATGCTGCAAAAATGGTTTCTCCTTTGTTTCTCATCCAAATTTCAATAAATGTCAGGCAGATGTCTGCCGACACTGTGGTGAAAACCTTGGAAGGATGCCACGGTTAACCCTGAGCAAATACCTTAAAACTCCTTAATCCTTAAAAAGCCCCACCCACTAGTTACCATCTTTACCTCATTACTATAAACAGCCCTGAGTGAGAAGCAGACCGTCGGTCATTTCAGATTTTCACACAGACAACATAAGTCCTGTTTTTGAATCCGCCACTAATGCCGAGTTCAGACTGCATGATTTTAGCCCCGATTTTGACTCGCCGACAGGTTTTGGGAAATCGCAGACAAATGCCTGAAATCACAGGCAAATCGGTGCTCGTTCACACGAGTGAAAATCACACAATATGAACTATTAAAGACGCGATCTGAGAGAATCGCAGATGAGTCGCCGATGCCCGGGAGATATTTATCGTGCTTAATATCTGGAGCTGTTGGCGATTCAAATCATGCTGCGTGAAATGTGTTCTGACTGAAAATAACATCAGCGATCCCCTACAGCCAATCAGAGAGCAGCATCCACTAGTGTGTGTACCTGCAGGCCAGCGGGAGGTTGAGGGAGAAGTTAAAAGTGCTCATTATCAGTTTATTCGGACACAAGAAATGGAGGGAAAATGAGTGTAAATTTGGCAGGAGCCCCCGTGTCTGTTTGACGTGTCGTGAGCAATATCACAACCCAACCTGGTCAAAAAATAACAAAGTTGAGGAGAAATTGTTAATTCCCTTCAAAGCCAGGTGAGCAAATATGGACATTTTCTACCCCATTAAAGGCTTCTTTCTCGTTATGTAGTTAATAACAAAAGATATACGACGTGTTTTTGGGTGTGAGACTTAGTTTGGACAAAGTTGTCAGTGATTCTTCCTCTTTTGAAGTCATGCAGTGTGAAACTCCCTGTCGCCGATCCATCTTGCAGTTTAAACAAAGCAGCGATGGATAGTCATGCAGTATGAAAACATCTGTGACACGACTACTTTGAAAATCATGCAGTCTGAACTCGGCATAACCTGACACACAGTCATTTGTAGCTCCACCCTCTTTTGAAAAGAGCACAATCTCATTTGAATTTAAAGCGACTGTCACCAAAACGGCACAAATAAGATCAAAGCCCAAAAGGGTCAGAGAGTTATAAAACATTATTTGTGTGGTATTTTGAGCTGAAACTTCACACATACACTCTCTAGAGCAGAGATGCCCAAACTAGGGCCCGCGGGCCAAAGTTGGCCCTTGGAAACCTTTTAATTGGCCCACTATCCAGTTTTAGAAGAGAGGTAGTTTTTCTGGTGGTTTGTTTTATTGTTGAGCTACAAACAGCAAACTGAGACTAAATGTTTCAACTAAATATTGTAAATGAATCAGATTTCCACAAATAAACACCGTCACTGATGGATAGAAGACAAAGCAGAAGACATCAGCAGAGGCAGGTGCAGCTTTTCTAGTGTATTCGGCATTGATCTCCACTGTTATAATATTTATTGTTTTTATTGTAATCAGTAAGTAAAAAAAATATATAATTATGTAATATGATTAAATCTATATACAAATAATATCAAATAAATTAAGAAATTACTGATGGCAACTTTAATGTCATAAACACTCAAAACTAATTATTTTGCTGCTTGTTCAACCTATGCAAAATGAGTTTAACACAATTCTTGAGATTTCTTTGGGACAACTTAATTGTTTTATGTTTAATCCATTTAAATGTGTTGACTCAATCAATTTGGTTTGGGACAACCTGAACGGATTGCGTGGAACCCTGCATTTTTCACAGTGCAGTTTTGGTATGTTTAGCTTCGGCCCATGGCCCTCAATTACCTTCGGTTTTTGGCCCTTCATAACAAAAGTTTGGGCACCCCTGCTCTAGAGACATCACAGACTCACTTTACATCTAAGAATAAGCATAATAGGTCCCCTTTAAACTTGCAATTTCACTGAGCCACACAAGAGTTGTTGTTGTTTTAAATTGTGGAAAAAGGCACTGACAGCAACCATGAAACTTGAATGAATCAATTTTATTGGCATCCTGATAAAAATGACTGACACATCTGAATGTGATCTTGAATTAATCAAATGCGATGGAAATGAACGATGACATCACCACACACCTTCCTGTGACCTCAAACTTAATTCTCTCTCTCTCACACACACACACACACACACGCACACACCTTTCACACATCAACCATCTGCAGCATGTGGCGTCGTGCACTAAACACTTCTGCTGCATAAAAGTAATTTCTGATTTCTAATTTATATTAATATCAGTCATGAATTGTTAAACGCTGCTCGAGAATGGATTATTGAGAGTTATTATAAAATTTTGCATATAAATAATAATGAGTCTGCATGATACTCGACACGCAAAAATTAATCTTGATTCAATCCCAATCGATTCACTGGACGGAAATGATTTGTGCATCATTCACTGCATGAAACTGTGGTAAAACAGCCTATAGATATATGCAGAAGATTCAACATTAACAGTGTAGATTCTGCTTATTCAGTCACACTTTATTTTGATGGTCCGTTTGTTGAATTTAAGTTAAATTGCAACTAATTCTCATTAGATTATAAGTAGACTGTTAGGTTCGGGTTAGGGTTGGGGTTAGGGGTATGGTTAGTGTAAGTTGACATGTACTTGCTTGCTTGTTTCTTATAGTCAGCTAAGTGTCTGTTGAATGTCAGTATCAGCAGATATTAAGTAGACAGTCGACTAATACTCAAATGGACCATCGAAATAAAGTGTTACCAAAAATGATTACTCAGTATTTAAGCTTGTCTAAAAATACTTGAGAATTTACTTGAGAATCAAACTGACTTTTTAAAAAAACACTTAAAACTAAAATAATGCTAAGTGTGCTCATAAACATTTCTCAATGAAGTCAAAAAAATTATCTTATTCTTTCTTTTTCTGTAAAAATCAAATAACGCAATTCCTCAAATCTGTACTGAAACTCTAGAAAAATTAGCTAACATGCTAAAAATAATTCTATTTTAAATTATTAGAATCTTCTTGCTGATAAATGGGTGAAAACTAGAGGTTTGAAGGATAAAGTAGTAAGTATAAATATGAGCATTTTTTATTTTTATATACACTACCTGACAAAAGTCTTGTCGTCCATTCAAGTTTTAGGAAAAATAGGTAATAACTTGACTTCTATTTGATTATTTTGTATCAGAAGTGGCTTATATGAAAGGTAAAGGCCTCTAGATTACACTTTTTTTACCAAAATAAAATATGATCATGCCTTGATTTTTTAATAATTTAATGAGGACAGTGCGGTCTGAGGGCGCCACGGTGGCGCGTGAGTAGCACGTTCGCCTCACAGCAAGAAGGTCGCTGGTTCGATCCCCGGTTGGGCCAGGTCCCGGTTGGGCCAGTTGGCATTTCTGTGTGGAGTTTGCATGTTCTCCCCGTGGTTGCGTGGGTTTCCTCCGGGTGCTCCGGTTTCCCCCACAGTCCAAAGACATGCGGTACAGGTGAATTGGGTAAGCTAAATTGTCCATAGTGTATGTGTGCGAATGAGAATGTATGGATGTGTTTCCCAGAGATGGGTTGTGGCTGGAAGGGCATCCGCTGCGTAAAACAAATGCCGGATAAGTTGGCCGTTCATTCCGCTGTGGCGACCCCGGATTAATAAAGGGACTAAGCCGAAAAGAAAATGAATGAATGAGTGCGGTCTGACTCTGCTCAGACAAAAGTCTTGTCACTAAACAAAAGTAGTGTCCAGTATAGAATATAAAGTCATTCTGCAGTGGAGAAAGAATGAATATTGTGCATGACTCCCATGAGCTTGGAGGAGGACTGCATCCACACATCTCTGCAATGGCTCAAATAACGCATTAATAGTCATCTGGAATGGCAGAGAAAGCGTTCCTGCAGGACTCCCAGAGTTCCTCAAGATTCTTTGGGTACATCTTCAATGCCTCCTCCTTCATCTTACCCCAGACATGCTCAATAATGTTCATGTCTGGTGACTGGGCTGGCCAATCCTGGAGCACCTTGACCTTCTTTGCTTTCAGGAGCTTTGATGTGGAGGCTGAAGTATGAGAAGGAGCGCTATCCTGCTGGAGAATTTGCCCTCTCCTGTGGTTTGTAATGTAATGGGCAGCACAAATGTCTTGATACCTCAGGCTGTTGATGTTGCAGACACTCTGCAGATCTCTCACACACCTCAATACTGAATGTAACCCCAAACCATGATATTTCCTTCACCAAACTTGACTGATTTCAGTGAGAATCTTGGCTCCATGTGGGTTCCAGTAGGTCTTCTGCAATATTGGTGATGATTGGGATGCAGATCAACAGATGATTCATCAGAAAAATCCACTTTCTGACTCTTTTCCAAATGATCAGCTAGAAGTCAAGTTATTATTTGATGCTCTTACAACTGGGATCAACGACAAGACTTTTGTCAGGTAGTGTATACATATATCTGTGTGTGTGTGTTATTTTTATAACTAATTAAACTGCCATACATTTTTGTCATTTACCTTCTCAAGCAAACGTCTTTAAGAATTCTTTCAGAATTATTCTATAAAATTGCAGTGTGTCTCCAAATTAAAACCATGCCACAGATGTAAAATGTGTGAAAGGATTGAGCACATACTGTACGCACACGTCCAAAACCTGGGCAAACACACACAGACACACACAATCTAACACCCAAACACTAGGGATCTAACTATGGTCAATATAGGACACACACACACACACGTAAAGCATTTAACAGTGGTTAATGGTGGTGTGTGTAAAATGGCAAGTTAAATGTGTGTTAATGAAGCGCGCATGTCTGTGTGTGTGTGTGTGTGTGTGTGTGTGTGTGTATGTGTTTGAGAGGTAAAGGCACCAAGTTATGCATGTGAATTCTAATACCTGCACTGCTGCAAGAGATGTGTGTTTACATGAGTTTGTCTGTAGCATTTGCATGTGTACATCATGTATGTCGTCGTTTGGCTTTGCCATTAAGCAGAAGGCTTTATTTGAAATATATATCTATATATATATATTCGTTTATTTATTGTATTTTCAGAACACAATTATCCATGGCTCCTTTAAAAGGCGGGACTAGGGCGGGGCCACCATCTCCGCCCCCTCTGAGTCACTGCGCGCCTCTGAGGCCAGAGCTCCGGGCGAGAGGCGGGGCAACCAGTTGCCACAGGCAACACTAGTCTACAGGACGTGATGCCAAAGCAGATGGACGGGGCCGTCTCAGAGGCTAGTCTCCCGTAGAAACATGGTCCCAATGTTATAGGACACTTTGCGGATGGGGGCGGAGCGAGTGCTGGTAAGAGAGGCGTGGCTTTGCGATTTCCCCGCCTCCAGGAAATAGCAGATTCCCGGGATCTCTTTGGGAAAGTTGTCGGGAAGCTCCTGCCTGGAGCGAGGGATGAAGGTGAACGAGCGGTCGTCTCGCAGGAGTCTGAGAAAACAACAAACAAACACAAGTAAAGGTGTGAGCTGAATCTTACAAACTGAAGGATGAAATGAAATATGCTTGTGTTGCAATACAGTCAGGATTGCCATACTTTTTTGTCATCCAAACATCTTTATTAAATAATTAAAATTAAATAAATAAGTACAACACCTTTTAAAATGAATAATTTGATCAATTTCTCAATGAACATTTTAGTGCATTTAAACCAGACGGTTATAGTAAACGGTTTTATCAATAAATTAAGAGTTTCTCACCAAACATCTTTAGAAATAGATAGACAATACATTAAAATTCAAAGTAAAATCATTAAAATAAAAAAAATTTAAGCTTTCCAAACTTTAAATCAATATTTTTAATTTGCTCTTGATTTTTCATATTTATTATTAAAATTTAGTGTTTAATCATTCATTCATTAATTTTCTTGTCGGCATAGTCCCTTTATTAATCTGGGGTCGCCACAGCGGAATGATCCGCCAACTTATCCAGCATATTTTTTACGCAGCGGATGCCCTTCCAGCCGCAACCCATCTCTGGGAAACATCCACACACACTCATACACTACGGTCAATTTAGCCTACCCAATTCACCTGTACCGCATGTCTTTGGACTTGTGGGGAAAACCAGAGCATCCGGAGGAAACCCACGCAACCACAGGGAGAACATGCAAACTCCACACAGAAACTGAACCAGCCGAGGCTCGAACCAGCGACCCTCTTACTGTGAGGCGAACGTGCTACCCACTAGGCCACCGTGGCACCCTAGTGTTTAATGTTTTCCCTAAAATATACATTTAATTTAAAAAAATTCCACCGTGATCTTAAGTTATTTTGTTAAATTAGTTCTGGTTTAGGCTTTGCTACTGACTAATCTAATGTATATGCACAAATATATTATTATATGATTAATTTAAAGGGGTGGTCCACTATGATATCATATTTTAAACTTTAGTTTATGTGTAATGAGGCTGTGTCAACATAAACAACATCTCTGAATGTAAGACTCTCAAAGTTCAATGCAAAGGGAGACATTGGCTATTAGAGAGTTAGTTACAGAGTAGAGTTAGCAAAGCCTACAGCGAACGAATTTAGGGAAAACAAAATAATACATCCAGGTTAATGAGATCGCACATAACCATGTACATACTTCCCATGCAGCAAAGGGGCGTGGCCAGAGGCGCTGTAATGTTAGAGCAAAGAAAGCTAAAATGCAGTTCAAACACTGCTATTTCCACAGAGCTTCTTCTTTTTCTGTATTTGGGCTTCTAAAGGACACGACACAAAGACAGAAGTGCTTACAGTTTAATTTGAATTATTTTCCAGAGAATTATAATAAATAAATAGCTAACATCTGACAAAGGAGAGCTTCCAGAATCTCTCCCAGTTCAGTGCTGGATTCAGTAAAAACTCCTCAAAGGAGCAGATCCAACCATAATAGACGAAGCTGTGGATTGTGAGCCACAACTTGTAAGTCTTTTTATTTGATAAAATTGATTAACTACAGGCACAGTTTCTAACTTGTTAACAGTATGTTGAAGCGATGATTTAAACAGGGATGTGAACAACAGGAAATGCTGTTTGGCACCGCTAACAATTTAGCAACTAATTCATATTTATCAGTCAAACTGCTGTAAACACCCACAATCTACACCAGTGCTGCAGTGTCTCACTATGAGGACGCTTTCAGTGTTTCTCTATGCGGATGCTTTCAGTGTCACTCTATGTGACCACTTTCAGTGTCTCTCTATGCGGACGCTTTCAGTGTCTTTCTGTGCGGACGCTTTCCGCGTGTTCTACATCTCAAATAACAAACTCGCAAAAGATATGTGAACGTTTTATATTACTCACAGATGCTTATTCCAAATATATGTGACAGGCACTTGTCAGATGTTGTTTTAGAGAGCAGGCGTGAGGTTCAGCTGTGTGCTCTTCATTTTCTGTCTGATTCCGGCTCAAACTGCACGGGTAACAGCTACTCTAAAAAAAGTCTACTCTACTCTAAGGCCCCGTTTACACTAATGCGTTTTCGTTTTAAAACACATAAGTTTTGCTAAGGTTACGCCATCCGTCCACAACTACGCCGGAGTTTTCGAGGCCTGAAAATGGAGCGTTTTGGAAACGCTGGAGAGGCCGTTTTCACTCTAAAACGCTGCTGCTGCATTTCAGTGTGGATGGGGGGAAACGGAGACGTCTGAAAATGGAGGCGTGGCTGCTGAGATTCGCTGCTTGATTGAGGCTTTTTGGGTCATTGCGTATCCTTCCCTTATTCGCCAAGCCCCTATCACATAACGCCACCGGAAGACGGCAGACCAGCCTTCACTGTAAACAACAACATGGACACAGAAATGGGAGCGTTGTTTGCACTATTGTCCGCTTTAGGCGCCATTGTGCAGTTGAACTCTGCCTTTTTTACTACAATAGCTGCATATATTTGCAAGAGGCAAGCTACTGTTTGAGCACTCGCTAATCACTCGCGTTTCAAGCGGCGTAAGCCCTATTTAGAATTTTGGGTTACACAGGGAAAGAACAGTGCCTTTGCGTTTGTTGACTAACAATAACCAAATGCCGAGCGAGACACATACTTCCTGTTTATACTTGAACGCGCATGCCCAGAGTGCACTAATGGTCACGTGATATACGTTTCTGGTGGAGTAGTGTGGACGGAGATATGTTCAGAAATGCTGGGTGAAACGCTAGTGTGGACGCGGATCGTTTTCATGCTAAAACGCCGTTTTAAAACTAAAACGTACTAGTGTAAACGGGGGCTAAAAGTGTTTACACAATGCAAAAGTGCATACTAGTAGAGCCGTGACGCTTTTCCTGGTGACGTGGAGCCAATCCACGAATCACAGGACTGTGTTTCGCAATTATGTTAACTGACCAATTCTTCACTTTCACCAATTGGAGAAGTTTTTTCCTCGCCGCTGTCGCCTCTGGCTTGCATGGTTCGGGACTTGTAGGGCTGCGCATCGATGGATTAATCTTCAGTGTTTGGACTCTCAGCAGTGAACATTAAACCATGCTGAATTGAACTAAACTGAACTTCAACACTGAAAACTGCACTGACACTGTTTCAATTCTTTTATAATGCATGTGTAGCTGCTTTGACACAATCTACATTGTAAAAGCACTATAGAAGTAAAGGTGAATTGAATTGACCAATCAGAGCCTCTTGAGGGCGGCTTTTCAGAGGAACTAGGAAATATGACAGTGGTTTTCATGTTAGTTGAGTAGCTGAACATAATTAAAGTGAAAAAAATAACATGATTTTCTACAAGTGAAGCATGAGCACACATACCTTAGCATCTTAAAAACACAACCAAGCCTTAAAAATACACTCTGGACCACCCATTTAAAAGAAAGATTTGTAAGGGGTGTATGCATATATATAAATTTTAAGACTGTTTCAATCATTTGTGCATGTAAGCATATAAGAGTGTGAATGTGTGTGTGTATACTTGATTATTCACGTGGTGTGTGTGTGTGTGTGTTAGTGTGCACGTGTGTGTATATCTCCAAACAAGAGGCAGCTGCTGCACATTGACGTGTGTGTGTGAAATCTTCAGAGCTGCTCTTGACTGCAGAGCATCGTCCTTGATGATCTCAGCTGAAGCAGGTTACCATAGAAACAGGTGTGACTGTCTCCACTGCAGCAGAGTTGCACATCAGTTGCTGCGAGAGTGTGTGGCTCTGGTATTCATAATGTATAGCAAGAATAGCAATATAGCAATACCAATATACCAATGTGTGTGTGTGTGTGTGTGTGTGTGTGTGTGCATGTGCAAGTATGTGCATTTGTCTCAGTGTGTTTGTATCGTTTGTACTGGTGAGTATTCATGTGTGCATACACTATGTGAGTGCAGGGGCGCCGCTAAGGGGGGAAAGTTAGGACGATTCTTGGGGGCCCCCAAAGACCCTATCACCACTCCACCCAAAATCCAATCCCCCCACTTATTCCCACCCTCTTCACAGTGAGAGGGCGACACCCCTGTGTGAGTGTATGTGGGAGATTGTGGGAGTGTGTGTGTGTGTGTGTGTGTGTGTGTGTGTGTGTGTGTGTGTGTGCATGATCATGAGTGTGTATGTCTCTAAGTGTGATTTATGTCTGAGAATCTGAGAGTATGTGAGTGTGCGTCTTCATGTGCA
>CAIGQQ010004837.1:2767139-2777396 GCA_903798035.1 Danio albolineatus
ATAATAATAATAATAATAATAATAATGATAATAATAATAATAATAATAACAACAATAATAATAATAATAATAACAATAACAATGATAATAATAATAATAATAAAAATAATGATAATGATAATGATAATGATAATAATAATAATAATAATGAAAATAACAATGATAATAATAATAATAATAATAATAATAATAATAATAATAATAATGATAATGATAATGATAATAATAATAATAATAATAACAACAATAACAATGACAATGTTAATGATAATGATAATAATAATAATAATAATAATAATAATAATAATGATAATGATAATAATAATAATAATAATAATAATAATAATAATAATAATAATGATAATAATAATGATAATAATAATAATAATGAAAATAACAATGATAATGATAATAATAATAATAATAATAATAATAATAATAATAATAATAATGATAATAATGTCAAAATAAAATGAGTTTTTTCTTAAAACAAGCAAAGTAATCCACCAATGAATGGGGGTAAGCAAATTAATCTTATTTTAAAGCAGAAAACACCCAAAATGACCACTAAAATCACCATAGCAACCACTAAAACATCCTAGTATCTCCCTAGCAACAGTATTCTGGTCTGCATTTGGTTATGTAACAGGACAGAGATATTGACCTCAATCTTGTTCACAAGCTCTAATGGAGGCAAAAGAGAATTCAGGGTGTCTGTGGAAAGTTTAGTATATTGTAGAAGTGTGTGTGTGTGAGTGAGTGTGTGTGTTTGCGAAAAAAATGCAAGCATGTGTGTGTTTTTCCTCGCCTCTGTCCCGGCTGTATAGATGTATTATGCAGAGACGGGGAGTTCTGCCTAAATAATGCAGTATGCTGCAAGACTGGGCCGTGCGTGTGTGTGTGTGTGTGTGTGTGTTTGATCGTACACTTCTGTACTCAGTCTCATCACTCTGAAACTTCCCTGTTTCTATGGCGATGAGAGGACTGTGAACTCGACCCTCTACACAATCATCCAGCAGATGCACACATACTTGTATATCATACAGTTTCGCTTTCATGTTTCAAGTGTTCATTCCTACATTCGAGCGCGCGCACACACACACACACACACACACACACACACACACACACACACACACCTCTCTCTCTTAGAGGGTCTCCATGGCAACCTTGTAAATGAGCAAATTTCCAATTCACTTCATTGTGACACGCCTCTAAAAAGCCTGATATATACAGTTGAAGGCAAAATCATTAGCCCTGATATGAATAATAACTCTTTCCCCTGTGCTGTTTAACGGAGAGATACTTTCAACACATATCTAAACACACTAGTTTTAATAACTCATTCCTAATAACTGGTTTCTTTTATCTCTGACATGATGACGGCACATAATAATTGACTAGATATTTTACTAGATGGGTGCCACGGTGGCGTAGTGAGTAGCACGTTCGCCTCACAGCAAGAAGGTCGCTGGTTCAGGCCTCGGCTGGGTCAGTTGGCATTTCTGTGTGGAGTTTGCATGTTCTCCCCGTGTTGGTGTGGGTTTCCTCCGGGTGCTCCGGTTTCCCTTAAATTGTCCGTAGTGTATGAGTGTGTATGGATGTTTCCCAGAGATGGATTGCAGCTGGAAGGGCATCCGTGGCGTAAAACAAATGCTGGATAAGTTGGCGGTTCATTCCGCTGTGGCGACCCCGGATTAATAAAGGGACTAAGCCGACAAGAAAATGAATGAATGAATTGTACTAGATGCTAGTATTCAGCTTAAAGTCACATTTAAAGGCTTAACTAGGTTAATTTATACCTTCCAACACTCCAGTTTTCCCTGGGAGTCTCCCATATTTCAGACCCATCAACCCACCACCCTCCCGCTTATGAAGTCTATGTGGAGATGTTGCGTGATCAAAGTGAAGTTTATTCATAAACAAATTTCGGGAGGATCACGTGCTTATGATTGTTCCCAGCTGTTACAGCTTCAGCTAATGACCGATTATCCAATCGTATGATTCCTAACTCTCTATAAATAACCAAAGTTTTCTTATCTCAACATCTTCGTCTTGAAGAACCCCCCCCCCACCCATCCACTTCTACTTTCCCTCCTTTCAGATGGGCGACACGGTGGCCCAGTGACTAGCACTGTGGCCTCACAGCAACAATGCCTCTGGTTAAGTCCCTACTAAATCAGGTGGCATTTCTGTGCGGAGTTTCGCTTGTTTTCCCCGGGCTCTCCGGTGTCCTCCCACGGTCCAAATAACAAGCACTAAGTTACTTGAAAGCACAACTGATATTATAGCTAAGCTCTTAACGAATACACCTCACCTCAGTTCGCCACTAGCTGGAAATAAGCCGAGGGGGAGTTCATCGAGATCTACCTGAGCTCAAACTCTCCTCTCGCCCTGCAAACGGGAGGGAGCCCAGGGCTCGAGGATCATATGAGCACAGGGCTCTCTCCCGGGACAGCATGCCAAACAAGCTTTATAATCAATCATCAGCTAAGTGTGAACTCTTGAAATGAGTGTTTGTTGCTGATGTCTCTTATACGGCGTGTTGTGAGATGCCGATGTGAAGTTGTACATTTCTAACCGAAGAAACCCGGTTTTCTGTCTCCCTCTGGCTTGGAGCATGGTAGGGAGGTTTAGTGCCTTTTGTTTATTATTTTCGTTTTCTCCTGTGTTGATTAGTATAGAGTGGTAAGTTTTCTGCATTTTATTTTCTTATCTGATTTCCAGGGAAGTATTCTCTAATTTAGTTAGTTTGGTTTATTGTCATTTATTTTGCCGTACCCGCTCCCGATGTTATTTTGCTCCTTATTTTCTGTAAATAAATCATGTTTTCTTGTTAATTCTTAGTGGTTTGTGTTTTGGTTTATATTGTGGCGAGAGAGAGAGAGCGCGGGGGCACCAGGGATTATATTTTTAATCCCTGTTATCTTGTTACGTTTTGGTTAAACTTCTTTTTGATTAATGATTTTTAATTTAATTCGTAACAATTGGGGGTAATTTCAGCAGCTTTTAGATACAGTCTGAGGCCCCGTTTACACTGTCAGGTCTTGATGCCCAGTTCTGATTTGTTGCCTACACTGTAAAAAGTAATGAGTTGAATTTACTTAGAAAAAGTGTGGAAACTGATTGCCTCAAATTTCTTAAGAAAATTAATTCATAATTCTTGAGTTTAAAAAGCTGACTAAAACTTTGTACAGGTAACTCGCATATTTTTGTAGATATAACTAAAAAATGAGAGTATTCTGAACTCAACTTGACAAGTTAACCCAACTTACAAAAGCAAGTTAAGCCAAGTATACACAACTCAAACAAAACAGTAAACTTAACTGCACTGCTTGTTCATTTTACTAAGAAAATGTGTGGAAACTGATTGCCTTACATTTCTTAAATCAATTGTACTCAAAACACTAAGTTAATTAAACAAGACACAACAGATTGGCAGAACACTAAAACATTTATTTGTTCCATAACACAATTTCAGAATCACAAGTCACAATGAGGACAGTTACCCATGAAACAGTTTTACCTTTTTTCTTTTTTGTTCAATGCACAAATAAACTGTAAACACTGTGCAAAGCTTAGTGCTGTAGAAATCATTTTTCAACAAAGCAGAAAAATCTCTTAAAACTCCATTATAAAACCACTTAGGTAAAATGTCACATGTCCTCATCATTAAACATCTGATTTGTTTGCCTGTCCGTTTACATGTTCTGTTAATTGTGACCCATATCCGATTCATGTGTTTACACTTAGCATATAATTTACGATGTCGCGCATGCATAAAGCTGGCTTCCAGCATCTGCGCCACACTAGTCACGATGGAAGAAATTATCTTGCTTTTAGCTCTGTGAAATATGTGAAGTTCGCCCGACTTTGTGTTTACACGGTCATAGAAGAGATCCGATTTGTCACATATGAATCTGAATTGAGTCACTAAGGTCTAGTTTACACTGCCAGATAAATGTGAGCCAATTCCGATGTTTTGCTCATATGTGACACAGATCGGATCTGTTCTGTGAGCGTGTAAACATTAAACAAACGCATACTTTCGGATATTTAGAAGTCGGCTTCAGGCCTCCTTCATATGTGCAAATAAATCAGATATGTGACAGTGCGACTATCATGTAAACAGGCAGATCACATTTATCGAGGCGTTCCGTTTTGTACGTCATTAAACTTGCGACAATGTGGTACTTCTCCACGGTTTAATGACGCAGAAGGAAGTGTGGAGACGCTCATGTGGTAAACAACAACAACAGAGGAAACATGGAGGAGGAAAGTGGTCAGTGGTGGACGGCAGAATTGACCTGCCTTCTTGCCCTGTGGGCAGATGAGTCAGTGGAGGACACCATATATAAACCATAGGCACAAGCTGTGATGACGGCCCTTCCCCTCCTCCTCCACCTCAAAATCATTTTAAAGTCGGGCGAACTTCACATATTTCACAGAGCTAAAGGCAAGACAATTTCTTCCATTGTGGCTAGTGTGGCGCAGATGCTAGAACCCGCCGTTACGCACACGCGACTTGTCGCTCAATGTAAACACATGAATCGGATATGGGTCACAATTAACAGAACATGTAAATGGACAGGCAAACAAAACAGATATAGGCAACAAATCAGAACTGGGCATCAGGATCTGAAAGTGTAAACGGGGCCTGAGTGGATCTCTCTCTTTTGTATGCTGTAGAGCTGTATTTACTGTATACCATAGTAATCTGGTAATGTTTGCGTTGCTTTGGCTTTTTCAGGGTTAATTAATGTGATCTCCTGATTGCAGCAGATAAATCCTGGGAAATCACTGTAGACTGATGGCATTTCATGCCGTTCAGCCTTATAATCTTAAAATGTGAGATGTGAAAATCAATCAGTTTTGTCATCACTTTCTAATAATAATAACAAATAGTCTTGTTATTCCTTTTGACATAAGATTATTTTGCATACCCCATTAGTAGATTATATTGCTTGTTTTAAGAGTATAAACTCACAAAATTACTACTTATTATTTCTAAAAACAAGACAATATCTTTTGCTTGTCTAAAACACGCTTCTTGATTTAAGAATGTTAAGATATTTGGACTAAAAAACAAGACGAAAACTTTAAGTAAGAAGTGCTAATAATCATTTAATGTCTTAAGAGTAGGCTGGCGTGGTGAGAGATTGAGTCCCCCTTGACAAGTGAGTCTGCATAAGAACCTCGGTGATCCTATTGGTTCTCTGGAGTTGTAATAGATATAGTTTGTAGTGACTGATGAATATACATATTTATATACATGTATCTCTTTCGTGCTTTTATTTTAGATAAAGCTTACAACGTGCTACCACTTCTTATGTACATATATAATGTTATATATAAATACATAAAAACATGAAAAAGACATCGTTACATGTTTACAAAGGTTTCCAGATTGAGGGCAGGAGCGAGTAATATAAACTGTGCTCGAAATAAAAGCAATGGCACGTGATAGAAGGAATATTCTCCATATTAAAAAGGAGTTTTTGTCCAAACCAACACCTCAAATTGATATAATAGAAACGGCTTCTATTTCTCACAGCTGAACAACAGAAAACTGACTATGATCAGCTCAGGTAAGCCTCATGTGCTTTATTCAGTATTAAATGTTAAAAATGTGAGCCTGAATGCCATTTTACAGGACATTTATTGCTGTATACTGAAAGCAGCAGCAAATAGTTCACCTCAGATCTCGAAAATAAAATAAACAGTCTGAACTTGAACTTGAGAACTAAACATGTGATTCAGCATCTACATTTAATAATGTTAAAGAGGGTTAATGTGTATTAAATAGACTATAAACCTGACCATTTTGTGAGTGAGTACATAATCTGTGCTTCTGATTTGCTGTATTTACATTTGTTGTGTTTCGTTTGGTGCAAACAGCCAAACTGCTCATCACTGCGCTTCTCGTCACGAAGCATGTTGTTAGGACGCAGGATTGCAATGTAGAGTTTACATTCTTAATAGTTATATAATTTGCTAATTAATTTCCTCATGTGGAACTGAATCTGTCTCATTTCGGAGTCTGCTACTGTCCACCAGAGGTCACATTTCAGTCACAGATGCATGCTTTCAGAGCCTTTCTGAATAAATGAATTAAATACGTGGCTTTCCAAAGACAAAGACAGCGTTCTGGCACAGAAAACACATTTTCAAAGCAGAATATCTGACTTCAGCATTGTTTTTCAGATCAACAAGAATGTTCACTGAGCATGTTTCTGAAATATCTGCAAACATAGATATTTTTGTGCTTTAGAGTCAGAAATGTACATACAGCACAGGTTAAATATGTATGGTTCAAAGATATATGCATCTGACTGAACTGAAATGCACTGCAAATAAGATGCAGATTTTTATACTGAAATAAAGGACTGAAGTAGCAGAACTGTTTAATGACTTCACCCCATGGAGTAACAAAAGCATTAAAGCACAAATCCTGAAGCTCAACTCCTGCGACGAGAGACTTTCAGCACAGCAGAATCCTGCAGGAGAGATTCTGGCTCCGGTTCAAGCTTCACTGCAGAGGAACCGTTTATAGAACCAAACAATAAATATATAATCAGCCCAGAGATACAGACATATGCTTCCTCTGGCTTCAACACACACACATACACAGATTTCCATAACAAACACTTCAGGATCAGACACTCCACATATCATCCTCAGTAAGAAATATAAATAAAAACCTCTGTCTCCAGCAGTCTATGTCTGTGAACTTATTTTATTTGTGGAAACTCTCTAAAGTTTGTGGTGCGTCCTCCTGAACTGGATTTAGAGCAGCGTTTAAACTCTGATTCTGCTTCTGACTTTGATTTCTGGATTTGTGTCGAGGCAGAAAAAGAAACGCAGAGCTGCGCATATACTTTGAGGAAGTGGAGGAGAAAATAACCTCTTTTCAGACGGATGGAAAACGATGGATTGAAAAACAGAATTAGGGATAGAAAGATGGAAAACTGAATGATGGAGATAAAGACAAAAACGACTGGACGGATAGAAAGATGGAAAAGAAATAATGGATAGAAAGACAGAAAATAGATGGATGGTTAAAAACACAAAAGGATAGATGGAAAGAACGACAGACAAATCTACGAACGGAAAAAAGATAGAAAAATGTATTGGATAGACAGAAAAAAATGATGGATAGAAGGACAGAAAACAGCAAGACTGATAGAAAGACAGAAAATGGAAGGATGAATAGAAAGACAGAAAAACGGAAGGATAGATAGAAAGAGAAAAACGAAACGATTGATAGAAATACAGAAAATGGAACGATTGATAGAAAGACAAAATGAAAGGGAATAGGGAAGGATGAATAGTAAGACAGAAAAACAGTTATGGATAGAACGACTGATAGAAAGACAGAAAACGAACGATTGACAAAAAGACAGAAAACAGAATGATGGATAGAAACACAGAAAAAGGAATGATTAATTGAAAGACAAAAGAAAAAAGAATAGGGAAGGATGAAAAGAAAGTCAGATAGAAAGACAGAAAATGGAACAAATGACAAAGACAGAAAACAGAACGGTTTATAGAAAGACATAAAATGGAACGGCTGATAGAAAGACAGAAAATTAAACGACTGATTAAAAAAGACAGAAAATGGAACGACTGATAGACAGAAAATGGAACGATTGACAGAAAATGGAACAATCGATCGAAAGACTGAAAATGGAACGATTGACAGAAAGATAGAAAATGGAAGGATGAATAAAAAGACAGAAAAACGGAAGGATATATAGAAAGAAAAATGAAACGATTTATAGAAAGACAGAAAATGGAACGATTGACAGAAAGACAAAATGAAAATGAATAGGGAAGGATGAATAGTAAGACAGAAAAACAGAGTTGTGGATAGAAAGACTGATAGAAAGACAGAAAACGGAACGATTGACAGAAAGACAGAAAACAGAACGATTGACAAAGACAGAAAACAGAACGATGGATAGAAACACAGAAAAAAGGAATGATTAATAGAAAGACGAAAGAAAAAAGAATAGGGAAGGATGAATAGAAAGACAGATAGAAAGACAGAAAATGGAACAATTGACAAAGACAGAAAATAGAACAACTGATAGAAAGATACAAAATAGAACGACTGATAAAAAGACAAAAAATGGAACGATTGATAGAAAGACTGAAAATGGAACAATTGACAAAAATACAGAAAATGGAACAATTGACGAAAAGACAGAAAATGGAACAATTGACGAAAAGACAGAAAATGTCTTTTGGGTAGGGGATAAAGGGACTTATGTAATGATGTGTGGATGGATGGATGGATGGATGGATGGATGGATGGATGGATGGTTGGTGGATGGATGTGTGGATGGTTGGTGGATGGATGTGTAGATGGGTTGGTGGATGGATGTGTAGATGGGTCGGTGGATGGATGTGTGGATGGGTTGGTGGATGGATGTGTGGATGGGTTGGTGGATGGATGAATGGATGATGGATGGATGAATGGATGATAGATGGATGATGGATGGATGGATGGATGTTGGATGGATGAATGGATGATGGATGGATGGATGGATGATGGATGGATGGATGGATGATGGATGGATGAATGGATGATGGATGGATGAATGGATGTCGCCTCAGAGCAAGAAGGTGGCTGGTTCGAGCCTCGGTTGGGTCAGTTGGCATTTCTGTGTGTTCTCCCTGCTATTGCGTGGGTTTCCTCTGGGTGCTCCAGTTCCAACCACAGTCCAAACATGTGGTACAGGTGAATTGGGTAGGCTTAAACTGTCCGTAGTGTATGAGTGTGAATGTGAATGTAGGGACGTTAAAAAATTTGCTGGATAAGTTGATTAATAAAGGGATCATGCCGAAAGGAATATGAATGAATGAATGAATGAATGAATGAATGTCAGTAAACCAGCAGCAAGAGCAGTAAATACATTCAAACCATTTGAAAAACAAATGAAAATCAGTGTTTCCTACACACACACACACACACACTTACACACTCTACAGGTGCAGAGATCAGACACACTGCTGCGACTGACACCTGACGTCTCATTCCACGATCTGTTCCTCTCTTTAATTATTGATCTTCTCTGTTAGCAGAGCCACCGCCATTCTCGGCTTTCAACAGCGTTTTACATGACAACACAACAAACGGTGCTCGGTGACAACACACATCACATTTACACACATTAGATCTGAAAACAGCATCCTTCAAAGAACAACAGATTAAAGAGGACGGCGGGCTAAGAGCGAACCGCTAAAAAGATATTTGCACTCCAGAGCGCCACGAGGTGCTAATCAGAGAGAGAGAGAGCGTCACAATTCACACGCACACATACACACACTCACTATAGTCAAGTGCATACTTTTGAGAACGCACAAGTAGGGTTTAGCAGGAGTTTGAACTGACAGGGCTTTAAAACGCATGCTGGTGCTTTGTGTTAGGGAGAGGAGTGAGGGATAGAAAGATGGAAAAACTGAATGATGGATAGAAAGAGAGAGAGATTTAAAAATCTTTAACATCAAAATAAAAAAAACATGCTTGTTTCTTGAAATAAATTAAAAATTGTATCTTTTATTTATTTCTTTTACATTTTTTAAAGTAATATTAATAATATTTTGTATATTATTGCATGAGTATTGCATATTTACTTCAGGCAAATATAATACATTAATTTTTGTATTTTTTCCGTTAAAAAAGAAATATATATAAAAGTTAGATAATAGATATTAAATATTATATATTAAAATACTTTTAAAATTATTAATATATTGTATATTATTATTGCATATTTACTTTAGGTAAATATAATAGATTAATTTATGTCTTTATTAAAAATAATATATAACCATCAAAAACATTTTTGTTGCTTGAAATAAATTTGATTAAACAAAATATATAACTTTTGTATATATATATATATATATATATATATATTCATTTTCTTTTCGGCTTAGTCCCTTTATTAATCTGGGGTCGCCACAGCGGAATGAACTGCCCTTCCAGCAGCAACTCATCACTGGGAAACATCCATACACACTCATTCACACACATACACTACTGACAATTTAGCTTAACCAATTCACCTATAGCGCATGTGTTTGGACTGTGGGGGAAACAGGAGCACCCGGAGGAAACCCATGACAACACTGGGAGAACATGCAAACTATACACATATATATGTATATGTGTATATATATATATATATATATATATAGATATATAGATAGATAGATAGATAGATAGATAGATAGATAGATAGATAGATA
>CAIGQQ010004837.1:2843850-2860784 GCA_903798035.1 Danio albolineatus
AGACAGACAGACAGACAGACAGACAGACAGACAGACAGACAGACAGATAAACAGACAGGCAGAGACAACTAGACAGACAACTAGATAAACAACTAGAGAGATCGACAGATAGACAGATAAATAGACAACTAGATAGACAGATAAAGACAGATAGACAGACAGACAAATAGATAGACAGCTGGATATACAACTAGATAGACAGACATACATTAAATATTAAACTATAAAACAAATATTATTTGTCATAAAAAAAACTGATTGAAGTTAGAATGTTTCTATATAAAAATCAAACATATTTAAAAATAAACATTTAAATTAACTAAATAAAATAATAAAATAAGCAAATAATATACAATCAAATAATAACAAATACTGTCACAAAAAAAATTTAAAGTAAAAATTTCTAAAATCAAAAATATTTATATAAAAAATAATATAAATTAAATCAAGTAAATAATAAAATAAATAAGCAAATAATATAAAAATAAATAATAAACAAATATTGTCACAAATCTGATTAATGTTAGAATGTTTCAATATAGAGCAAACATATTTATATTTAAAAATAACCATTTAAATTAATTTAATTAAATAATAAAACAAATAAGCAAATAATTTACAAATAAAAAAATAACATATATTATTTGTAATAACAAAAATCTGTTTGAAAAAAAAGTTTGATAACTTTATGCATTAAAAAATATTTATATTAAATAATAACAATTAAAATAAAAAACAAAAATATTTGATGGAACGTGATATTTTAAATAAATGGTAATCACTTTTAGCATATTTAATTGATCTGATTACTTGGTCTACCTGAATTATTTAAAAAAAATATTATTTTGAAGTTTAAAAATATCAATACAAGTCAAATTTACTAACTAATAATCACTCAAATATATGTAGACAAATAACAAAATGCAACAAAGCTGCTACAAATACTTACAAATAAATGAAAACATGCATATTTAATATACAAATTTCAAAAAATGACATCATAGCTTTTGGTTATTTCTCAAGATGTTAAAACAGGAATATGCACAAACTTAAGTTAAAAAAAAAAAAAATCACAAAAATAAAGATGACGCAGAATAAACGGATGGCCAAAAACAAAACAATACGCAATTTTGAAGGACAAATAAAATACATTGCAGCATGAAAATTATGCAGTGACGTCACATCTGTCAGCTTCTGAATAGCGATTGTTCAATTAATGTGACGCAGATGTTCTAAAAATGATCTGCAAAGAGGCTGAATGGAGTCTGACACCAAATGAAAGCAACGACGACGTCAAAAAAAACAAAAGACACAATATCCGAGTAATACGAACACCAAGCGCTTCCCCTTACACACATTCCCTCGCTCACGGTTTCGTCTGCTTCTGGTGAAACTGGCGAAATAAATATATTAATAACACTTTTAGCTGCTATGCCATGGTAACTTGGCAGGGAGAGAGAGACGGAGAGATGCGGCGCTAAAATGTGCAAATGTTTGTCACTTTTATATTTCTGGTTGCCGTGGCGACGGTGACGTCCGAGTTTATTCTGACAGATTTTAGTGGCCCTGCCTGGTTTAAAACGAGAGAAACACCAAATCATATGAGCGCCAGAGAGAAGGACAGACTGAGAGAGATGGATCACGCGAAAAAAAAACGCGGCCTCTCCGAGACCATCTGGTGAAGCCGGTCTGTCCTGCAATCGCAGATAGACGAGTGCAGAAACATTGAAAAGCACAGGCTGCTGGAAAACTCACTCGCTCCTGATATATGTAAAGGAGAAAAACTCTTACATGCTTCTTTGTGTGCCTAAAATTAGGATTTGAAGAGCATATTATAATTCCATGCGTTTTGATTTCATGGTTTTAACGCAATGAATATAACGTTATGCATATTTACTAGCATTACGGTTATTGCACACTCAAGTCAGACATGTTTATAGGCATCTTTCGAATCAGAAAAAATTGTCACACACACTGTGAGGTCCTATGAGTTAGTGGAGTTCCTCAGGAGTGCGTTTATGAAAGCCATCGCGAGCCAATTAAGGTCGCATGTAGGTATGGGACGATAACCATTTTCAAGGTATACCGCGGTTTGGAAAACAATTTTCTGCTATACCGTTTCTAAGGTGTGTAAGATTTTTTATTTACATTTTTTGTTTGTTTTTTTAGGTGTAATTGTAAAGAAATCAGTGTTTTCAAATAGTACAAACAACAAAGACAAACAAACCATCCCCAAGTGCTGCAAATTAAATATAAATTTACAGATGTAAGTTTTAAAATAATTAATTAAAAATAATAATAAAAAAATAAAATAAAATAAAAATAACTAAATAAAGAAGCCAGAACTCTATTAAAATAAAAATTTCAGAGTTTATGTAGAAAGGATTGAACAGGTTCCTAAAGTCTCCTGAATTTGTCCTGTTTGTGGTTGAGGTCATAAGCAGGGCCAGACGGAATCTGCGGACATTTTTTGCTATTTCTGCAGAGTATTTTGTTAAAAATCTGCGGATTTATGCGGAATGATTTTAGGAGTATCATAACTAAAAACTTGATATGTGAAATAAATGTAATACCTTTTTAACAAAGGCTTTGTTTTTAGCCAGATATTTGAAAAGAATATATTTTAGAGCAGTAAACACAATACCGTCATACCGTGAAACAGTGATATTTTAATCAATAGGTTATCATATCGTCAGAATCATACCGGCCCATGCCTAGTCGCAAGTTCCATCATTACAAACATAGTTCGCTGATTTGCTGTTTCCCAAATCCATCGTTCAAATGAACATCCGCAAACTGTGTCGCAAACTTGTCCGCTTGCAACTACACCTGCAGAGCTGTAGTTAAGCATAGTTCCTGGTTGTTCAATTCCCAGTTATCCCCCCCCTCACTGTTCAGTTTGAGTGATCTTCATATTGACAACTGCGTCCCCGTCGCAGTGCACTTTGAAAACATTTATTCCATTTTGAACACAATTTACTTTATATCTCCAAAGCTCGTGAAAACAAAAATATATGAAGTATGTTAATGGTTTAATTGATTAATTTACAGTAAGTTATTTATTAAGAAATGTATCTGTACTGTATATAGCGTGGGCCTGTTGGTCAGAACATTTCTGCAGGAGTTTGTGTCAAATTGTAAAAGTAGACTTAAAAAAATATAAATAAATTAATTAATAAATAAATAATAATAACTATAGGATTTTTTCCCCATTTCTTAATAAATAAGAACTTTCCCAATGGTTATTTGATGTATTTGTTGTGGAGTTAATTCAAGCCTTTCTGCAACGATGAGTGACACACAATGTCGTTACAAAGTTCATGAGCATGCACGAGCTGAACAGAGAGCTGAACAAATCTTTTAATCCCAGTGGCTTTGCAAGTCCTGTCTGGATATGATTATATTACGTACGTTACTACGAAGACATGTTAATACGCGTCTGTCAATCAATTTGGTAGGCGGGGAAACCGCACTTAGTCACGTTGCGGTGGCCCAAAAAATTGTAGGGATTTAGATCTAATTTTAACATCAGGAAATAAAAAAAAGAGATTGTTGTGCTTAAATCACCCCAATATGACTGTTTACACACTATACCTACAAACAGTTTGCTCCAAATAGCTAAGAAACGCTGATTTTCATCATAGGTGCCCTTTAATTAATCAGTAGTGAAAAAAATACAGGGAGGGAATGGAAGCCATGGTATTTTTAATGACCACAGAGAGTCGGGACCTAGATTTCAGAAAGACGTTGCTCACGGACAGCATGAAGTCCTCATCAATATACTGGGGCATTAGAACTCAGTACACACACTCACTAACACCAATTCCGACAGCAACCTACACTGTAAAGCAATATCTATTAATAACCAGTTTCAGTTTGTTGTGATTCACAAGTATTTTCTGTTTATTAAGGGTTTTGGATTGCATTATGGCATGTTGATCTCTGCTCTGTTGACCTCTGATGTTGAAAATTCAACTCTACAGTTTAACAAAGTGACTTTCATTAGCATTTTAGTAGTTTGAAATAATATAACGCTTAAGACATAACATTTAGAGAACTAAAGCGTAAATAAGCATAATATACATCACCAG
The DNA here is from genome assembly GCA_903798035.1 of Danio albolineatus. Taxonomy (NCBI): domain Eukaryota; kingdom Metazoa; phylum Chordata; class Actinopteri; order Cypriniformes; family Danionidae; genus Danio; species Danio albolineatus. The sequence goes on from CAIGQQ010004837.1 coordinate 2,847,942, forward strand.
CCCAGACAATACAGCACTTTAAACTGTTAAAAATGTGAATAAAACTCACTTTTTCAAACTTTTAAAGATTAAAACTTGTTGAAGAAAGATCACGCAACTCAAAAGCATAAATAAATGGGGAAAAATAAAAAACTGAATCACAGAAATCTGCTAATTTACAGTGTAGTGCAGGTACTAACCAGCCTCAGCGCTGCTTAGCTTTAATGAGTAACCAGTCTTGGGCTGCAGGGTGATATGGCTGTGTGCAATAACCTTTACTTAACTTAAATGGGTCATATTTCTGCAAACCACAAAAAAGCACTACCGAGAGTCAAAACAGTCTCTTGTAAAAAGATCTGTGGTGTTAAATACATTCAGCCTTTTACCAGCCTTTTTTGAGCAATCATGGATAAATTATAACAAATTTATTTAAACTCCATTCAATCTATAATCTATATTCTAATAATCTATAATCTAAATACGGTTAATACCAGTGTACGAGTTATACATGGACTATTAAGGGGGCCTAGTTGAACCAAATTCATATATTACTTCACTTGAATTAATCAAATAAAATAGTTTTCAGTGGTTTTCTGGATAATGAATGAACTCTGTCCTACTGTAATCTCTGATAAGATATTTCAACAAATGACCTGTTTTGATACAAATTTTTGACAACAAATCAAGTGGAATGGTGCCAAGTTTGCATCCTTGAGCCACACCTGTCAACATTGGGATGTGAAAATAAGGGATACGCCCACCATAATAAGGGATAACCCCCCTAAAATCCCATATTAAATATGTTCTTCTGGAGCTGTTTCAATGTAAATAAACAGTTAAACCGTCAGTAATATTTTTTATAATATTATTTACAAAAGAAAATTTAATTTTAGCACTTGAAAACAGTTTAGCTTATTAAAATGAGCTATTATAAAGAAATAGAATCAAGTTATCAAATCTCAATCTTTTTCTTTACTGTATAACTCACACATTCTGAAGAGCAACGAATGAATCTCATTTATTTAGATTTTTTGTTTGATTACATTAAATAACAGAGGTGTCACTTTAAAAATCCACACATCTAACGTTATAATGCAAGCATTCGATTGCTTTCGTAATGTTTTATGCTCATTTAGGACAAAATTAGTTGTGTTTGAAAAAAAAAACATCAAAATCAACATCTTTAGATGTTATTATTATTAATTATGTGTATATGTCTGTTCAAACACGCACCCAAAACCCAGACTTTCACTCCGCTTCAAATCACGTGTACAGAATCTGTTTGGGAAACAGCGTCTATTTATCACTATGGAGCGCGTCAGCTGACAGTCACGCACCGCTTTATGACTGTTTTGAGGATTGCATTGGAGGAGCGACGGCACCTGTAATGAAAAGGAAAGGGAATCCCGCCGTTTTTATATCTATTTCAAAGTGTTTCATGCCTAAATAAACCGAAAGCACAGAACTGACTCCCATTTAAGAGCAAGGGACGGCCCCTGGTGGTTCGGCGGTATGGGTTGCGTATAGGGAGAATCGGCTCTTTAATGTTTATTGCCACCCTTTAGAGAAAGACTGAAAATACGGGAAAATACCTTTACGGGATGATAGCGGGATAGAACTGTAAAATTCGGGAGGATCCCGGGAAAAACAAGAGGGTTGACAGGTATGCCTTGACCTGATAAAACTTTCAGACTTACTGTTGGCTATATTACTGATCAGTGTATACTGTTTAACTAGAATATCTAATAAGTTATAATAAGATAATCTATTAAAATACAAACTATGAGTCTAATTTGAGTTGAGTTTTCTTTTAGGATTTTACAAAAAAAAGTTTCTTTTGAACATGCACTTGATCTTTCTATTTTAGGCCACTGACTGAATATCTGAGATTTCACATTGGAATCGGTGTGTAGCATTATTGAGGATAGTGTGGGGGTGTCAAATCTATACTTATATTCACTATTATTAATACTATTGTTTTTTTTTTTTTTTTTTTTTATCAGATACATATTTTCCAGACCCGATGCACACAGACAAACATCTTATTTTCACATATTTCAAGGGGGCGCAAGCATTAATTAGGCGAGTCCCTTTGGAATAACACATACTGCAAGGTGCTATCCTGACTGTCTAAACTCTCCACCATCATTCATCAGTGTAAAAACTGCATAAAGGACACAGTTTGTTCTTACTTTGGCGGCCATGCGCGAGTAAAGAGCGTTCTGATCCTCAGCAGAGCTCATCTTCTCCCGTCTGACCATCTCTCGCAGATCCACGCCATCATCATCATCGAAATATCGCACGCGCTCCCCATCATGATGAGTCTCGATCTGAAAAAAAAATGAAAAGAAATAAAAGAAATTACACAAGAGCAGAAAACAAGCTCATTTGAAGGCGAAGTTCACCAGGCAGCAAGCTTATATTAAATCAGATAAACTGTAATCAATATAGTGTAGTAAGCCAAAATCACACAGACACAGTCTAATGAAAAAAATATTTTTAATTGAAAAACAGTTGATATAAAATTTATATTATTAGCTTAAAAAAACTGTAAAAGTGCAAAAAGCTAAACAGAAAAATAGCTTTATTATGAAGCAACTTAACTGAAAGCTGAACTATACATAATAATAGAAAATACATAACTGAAAATAGACTAAAGCCCTGCTCGCACTGTAAGATTTAAAGAGCTCCTATTATGCATTAAAAAAGGTCATATTTTGGTTTTGGGGGTCTCCAACAGCAGGCTAATATGCATGCAAGATCAAAAAACACTTTCACAGTCTTATAATATGCATTAATTTTAACTAAGTATCCCAACGACTCCAATATGATTCTTTCAGTGATTCATTTGTTCTCAAACCCCTCCTTAGTGTGATGCTAATCTGCGCTGATTGGTCCAATGACCCAGTCTGTTGCGATTGGTCGACTGCGCTCATCGTGATATCCACATTGCTGAAGTAGACAGAGTACAGAGTGTATGTGTGAGCCCAATGCAGGAGTGCATTAAAGCAGTGCAGTTTAACACCAGCATATTACTCTACTCTTAACCACGACACACATTCAGTCTTAATCCACACAGCGGCAAAAGCTAAACTACTCTGAAACTTGACCGCCCCATGTGTGTAGGAACAGCTGACAGTGGCCATAGGAAAGACAAACTGCAGTGGATCGCGAGCTCACGAATGCATTTAAATCCTAAACAAAGCACCACGCAACCTGTTCTCAACATGGTTTCAGATGCGATATGAGAATATAAAGAGTTAACCAGATACAGTACAAGCCGCGTGGAGCAGTTACAAGTAACAACATAATTAAAGCGAGCGAGAGAAAACGAGGAGGCAACCATTTTTTTCGCACTTAGGTTACTTACACTTGTGAAATGGAAGAAACTGATCCATAAACTGTGTACTGTAAAGTTCAAATCAAGCTCTGACAAAGTCCCATACATCAATAGTCTTTTCTGATCCTTCCTTTAACAAACGGCCGAGGAATCCCCCATTGTAAGTGTGTAGATTGCTGAAGCACTCGTCAGAAAAATGAAGGGAACACAGCACAAGGCTGGGGATATAACGCTGAGGTGTTTTAGCAAAATTAAACCTCAACCACTGACTCTTCACAGCCTCATCTTAGGGTAACACTAACTTTCCCTCAAACTTCAGAGCACAGCGTCTTCACAGTGATTCTGCTACAGTGTTTGTCTTCCTCTTTTTCTGTCTGCAGTGTTTATGGGTGGAGCTGGCCGGGAGTTTCATTTCTCCAGGTCTGTGCATGCAACAAATGGGTGGGGCTTGAGTTCCATAGCAATGTCATGCCGATTCATTTGATCCACTCTGAGTCGACTCTTTCATGGATGAATCAATAGTTTTAAACACAGCGCACTTTCAGATTTAAGCCTCAGCTGGACATTTCACTTCACTTAGAGCTGTGTTACACACTGCATGCAAGCTCATTTTCAAAAACCCATAATAGGGGCTCTTTAAGCCACATCTGAGCCAAATTTAGGAGATGGAATCCTAGGCTAAAATCTTTGATCGCTGGTTTAACAAGTTCACGGACAGCTTTAGTTAAACGCCTATGACTAGTCACACGCTCAACAGAAAGATCTCTGATTTGCTCTAACACACTCACGCTGATGAGTAACACTGATAAACGGACATGACAGCTGATCCACGATAGACGCGGTGGAGAAAACTCGCTCTGCAGACACGCGCTCGTGTCTGGATCTGCAAGTATCGCTAAAACAGCTGAGAATAAAGGATACATCAAGTCAGCAGGTCAAAGGGGCCCGGTCAACAAGATCAAATAAAACAAGCTTTTAAAATAAAATGAACTTTTTTGATAATTTAGTTCAGTTTTATTATTTACATTTATTTCTTCCATGTAGAAAAAGCTATTTTTATTTGCCAATTCAAATTTACAATACTTATTGTTCCAAAGCAGTTTTACAAAAGATGAGTTCACAATCACATCATATTCATTCATTCTCCTTTAGCTTCGCCACATCAGACCAGGCCACGTTTCTCCAATCTTCTATTGTCCAGTGTTGGTGAGCCTGTGTGAATTGTAGACTCAGTTTCCTGTTCTTAGCTGACAGGAGCAGTACTCGTTGTGGTCTTCTGCTGCTGTAGCCCATCTGCCTTAAGGTTGGACGAGTTGTGCATTTAGAGATGCTCTTCTGCAGACCTCGGTTGTATCGAGTGGTTATTTGAGTTACTGTTGCCTTTCTATCAGCTGGAACCAGTCTGGCCATTCTCCTCTGACCTCTGGCATCAAGGCATTTGTGTCCACAGAACTGCCGCTCGCTGGATATTTTCTCTTTTTCAGACCATTCTCTGTAAACCCTAGAGATGGTTGTGCGTGAAAATCCAAGTAGATCAGCAGTTTCTGAAATACTCAGACCAGCCAGTCTGGCACCAACAACCATGCCACATTCAAAGTCACTTAAATCCCCTTTCTTCCCCATCCTGATGCTCGGTTTGAACTGCAGCAGATCGTCTAGACCATCTCTACATGCCTAAATGCGTTGAGCTGCTGCCATGTGATTGGCTGATTAGAAATTTGCGTTAACAATCAGTTAAAGAGGTGTACCTTATAAAGTGGCCAGAGAGAGAGAGTGAGAGAGAGAGAGAGAGAGAGAGAGAGAGAGAGAGAGAGAGAGAGAGAGAGAGAGAGAGAGAGAGAGAGAGAGAGAGAGAGAGAGTGTGTGTGCGTGTGTGTGCGTGTGTGCACGTGTGTATAATTTTTACGTGTTTTTCACCTTTTACTGCACAGGATAGTGAAGAGTACAGCCAGGAAAGTTTATTAAATTCAGCTTAAAGTGCAATTTAAGGCTTCATTTTACACGCTGAAAGAGGCCAACAATATCTGATGTTTAGCCGATGAGAGGCAACATGTAAAACACTAGCAGGACCAGCAAAGCCCAATGGCCGACCGTTGACTTGGTGTGTCTCGGCCTTTAGTCCTCTCAATAAATAACACTATATGTGATAACTCTATGAGTTGTAGTGATTTTGAGCCTTACCGCTTTCCGTTTCCTGCGTCCTCCTCTTGGTTCCAGTGTTTCGGACAGGGCATTAACCGGCCAGGCTCGTCCCGATGGGTCAGTTCTGAACAGCAACACCTCTTTCTCCGAGACGGCAGGTTCAGATGCCGGCTTACTCTGGTCTTTCATTTGAGCTCGCTTTTCTTTCGCCCGCCGGGCCGCTTCCATCTGAGCTCTTAGTTTCTCCAACAGAGCCTGCAGTTATTCATACACACCAAGAACAGGTAACGTTTTATAAAGGGACCAGTTCTCACTATTATCGTGTATCATTTAATACATTCATAACTGCGCTCGTGTTTTACCGTCATGGTTTAAAAAAATAAAAAATAAACACAAAATTCTGCAATCTATAATCCATAAAAATAACTCCTGTATTGCACAACATTCCGTCACTCGAATATCCTGTAAGGAAAGTCTAGTGGCTAAGAATGGCCCTTTTACAGTGTCGGCTATAAAGTTAATGTTGTTTTCGTGTGTTTATATAGATGAATATGGCCAGGGTGTAAATGCACAGTACAGTTACGATCTTATTGCCACATCATATCGTTATGATAACATGATATATGCCTTCAGTGATTTCCTGAAGATAAATACCATAAAATAACACAACTAGAATAACTACAGCAGTCATGATCATTGATCCCATATGAAGCAAGAGATTGCAATGACTTATGATGATGTGTGCAGGTGTTGTAGTGGTGTCCCATTTCTTAGGGGTAAATTTTGAAGCCCTTCCCCTTCACATTCTGTTTCAAAGGCTAAGGGGAAGGGGTAGGGGTACAGAAATAGAATTGGGTTGGGCCTTGATGCGCAAAATATTTTCAGAAAAGATTTGATGCTCACCGTGTTTCCCATGATTTCTGCCTTGACAATTTTGGCTCCCAATTTATTCATCTCCTCGTCTGTCAGGATCAGCTCTTCCTCTTCCTCCTCCTCACTTTCTGAACTACAAGATTAACAAACCCAATCAGTTTTGACGTAAGCAACATTTACAAAGTCTAAGTTTAAATAATGACTGGAAACAACCTATATGACTTAACCGTGACTATCCACCAAATCATTACCAATTACTGAATATATATTTTTTTAAAGTACTTCAATTTAATAACAATGAATTGCAAACACTTCAAAATAACTCAAAATAATAATGTCACGGCCATGAGATCATTATGTACATTCCAGCGTGGAGACTGGATGTCTGTATCGGCCGGTACAACATGACGTCATTAATTTTTCAGCAAATCTGTTCATTAGTTCATGACAAAGACATGGTTCGAACCAATCAGAAGGCTCTATTGTAAACAAGACGCAACTTCATTAATACGCACGATATAGCTTCGAAGACTGTTTTTACCCAGTGTTTAGAGAGACGCCATGTTGTGTTGCCAACCGTAATTTAAACAAGTAGTAGAAGAAGAATTGTTTGGAGACATGGGTTGTCAGTGTTGAGTTTGTAAATGTGCCGCAACAAAGTATGTTTGTAAGGAACATTTTTTACCCGAGAGCTTTCCACATCAGGAAATGGTGAAATCCGGATTTGCCGCTCGTCTTCTTTTAAAAAAGGTTTCAGTTGGTGTTGATTGTCCTGTCTCTACAGATTTGGTAAGTGTGTGATCAGTGTTCTTTGTTTATGTTTATTCAGATGGCAATGTTAGTTAGTATCGTCAGCAGTTCTCTCAGTTTTTAAAGACAAACCTTAGTCAAAATTATTGAAATTTTGTTTTTTTTTAAAACAACAATTTATTTTAAACATTGTCATACAAATTGACAATTGTTTATTTTTTCAGTTTAGCAAAAATAATAAATTAAATTAAAAGAAATAATACAAAAGCAAAAATACAGCATGAATGATATAGATTCAAAATAACAAAATAATTTAGTTACTAAGTTTAAAGTACTTTAACATCACTACAATATTATGGACTGAAAATCCTCCACTTCCACACAGCTTTCAGATCTGCTGCTCTCCGAAGTGCTGTCTATCTCCCTTGCATCTGCGCTTGATCCGTGTGAAAATCAGCACATGCTCTAACTGAAACTGGGTCGTTGGTGTTGCGTTTATAAATGTGCAGCAACAAAGGTTTTGTTTTCATTTTCCCGCAATGAGAGCACCGCTGCGTGTGGACATGTATGGATTACAGTGGTCTGCTAACAAGCAACAAAAATACGTTTGTAAGGAACATGTTTTACCCGAGAGCTTTTCGCATCTGGAAATGGTGAAATCCCGATTTGCAGTCTTCTTTTAAAAACACCTTTGTAGGAGCCATACATTGTATATTGGCGATTTGCCACAAGGTGTCAGCGCAATATTATATAACTGTGGCTTCACTGCATGGAGAGGAAGAGCGTTGGTAGGAAGCACACAGTTTTTGACCGTAACGTCACGACACTTAAGGTAATAAGAGTAGTGTAATATAAATGGAGTGCGGTTGATTGGAAAATAAAGACGTTTTTATTTGCATCTATTTGCCTACTGACTCTGACTTTTACGTGTGCAAAACTTGCTTGCTCTACCAACAATAGCGGCATTGGAATGCTACTACAACCTTAAACTATTACTCATGTAGGATTTTCACTGTGTATGATTTTTGCCGCATTTTGTGACAGGATAGTTTATACACACATGGCTGTTTGACACTATTCTCTGCTCCCAGCAAGTGTCTGCACCTACTGAGAAATTCACGTTTTTTTTCTCCCATACGGCATGCAGTATCAAATTCCATTAAAACTACACTCTTCCAGCAGTTCCACGCATCCAATATCTCGTTTGTCACGGGGGGCATGCATGAAACATTCCTGAATGAAAGTGAAAGTGCCAAACTGCAGTTAAAGTCGACAAATTAAAATGAAACACCTAAAATTATGTGCTATAACTTGTAAAACAGGATCATGAAAGGAACATTTAAAAAGCAGCTCATGTAAACACCATCATATTATCGTCTTACACAGATTAAGGCAAATAATTTGATTACTGATGTCCATGTAAACAGTCACTGTCTATCTCCCCTGCGTCTGTGTTTTGTGTTGCTGCTATGAAAATCAGCATGTGCACATACTGAAACTCCCCTTTTCATGCAAACCCTTCCCTCTTTCACTACTCAACACTCCCACCTAAAGTAAGCTGGACTCACCCACTTTCCTTACTTTTTTCAAACTAGAGGTGTGAAAACACCCTGCTGAGACGGGGTTTCATGGTTCTTTAAACTGACCTGCTCACTGTTGCAGTTGTTTTGCTGTCCTCCTGCAGGGCGGCGCTTTTCTCTGTGTGCTTCTGCTGGGTCAGTGTCTCTTCTGAATCCTGAACTGCGCTGCTCTTTATCCAGGCAGCTGCATTACCTCTACCCTCATCGTTATCGATAGGTTTTCTGAATGCTGCATTCTGATTGGATGAAGAGCCTTTCTTAAACCCTGCCCCTTTGCTTATTTCATCGTCATCTTCAACAGGCTTTCTGAATGCTGCACTCTGGTTGGATGAAGATCTTTTCTTAAACCCCGCCCCTCTACTCACTTCATCACCATCATCATCGTCAGGCTTTCTGAATGCTGCAGTCTTATTGGATGAAGGGCCTTTCTTAAATCCCGCCCCTCGGCTCATATCATCATCATCATCGTCAGGCTTTCTGAATGCTGCACTCTGATTGGACGAAGAACCCTTCTTAAACCCTGCCCCTCGGCTCATGTCATCATCTTCTGATGGTTTGAGGAACTTGATGGACAGGTCATCGCGAGATCTCACCCTTTCTCTCTCAGCATTTGGAGATCTTTCTCTCCGTCTGTCCTCCCTTTCTCCACTCCTCCATCCGTCTCTCCCTTTGTCTCTGTCATTTCGTCTCCATCTCTCCTTTTCTTCATCTCGGTCATCTCTCCTCCATCTTTCTCTCCCTTCGTCTCTGTCATTTCGTCTCCACCTCTCCTTTTCTTCATCTCTCCTCCATCTTTCTCTCCCTTCGTCTCTGTCATTTCTTCTCCATCTTTCCTTCCCTTCTTCTCTCCTCCCTCTCTCCTTTTCATCTCCGTCATCTCTCCTCCATCTCTCTCTCCCTTCTTCTCTCCTCCCTCTCTCCTCTTCACCTCCGTCATCTCTCCTCCATCTCTCTCTCCCTTCTTCTCTGCTTTCTCCATACGCAGCATCTTCTGCCTCCTTTAGTCTCTTCTGGAACTCCTCCATTGACTACAGGAGAAAAACAAACACATCATTAATGAGCACCTATGATGAAAATCAACTTCTAGAAGCTGTTTGGACAGAACTGTGTGCAGGTATAGTGTGTCCACAGTCATATTAGAGTGATATAAACTAAACAAGTCTCTTTTTATTTTCCTGACGTTAAAATAGGACTCGAATCCCAGTGATTTTGAGGCCCACTGCATTGTGACGTAGAAGTGTGGTTTTCCCTGCCCACTGAATTGACTGACAGGCGCATATTAACATGTCTTCTTAGTATCGCGTTTAAACATGTCCACAGAAAAGGATTTGCAAATAAACTGGGATTAAAAGATCTGTTCCAACTTCCTGTGATCATCAGCACCTCAAGAATGACAGTAAAGACAGTTCAATCGTCCTGACTGGACCTGTTGGTATTTCTGTGTGGATTTTGCATGTTCTCCCTGTGTTGGCGTGGGTTTCCTCCGGGTGCTCCGGTGTCCCCCACAGTCCAAACACATGCGCTATAGGTGAATTGGTGTGTCTAATGTGAGAGTGTATGGGTGTTTCCGAGTACTGGGTTGCAGCTGGAAGGGCATCCGCTGTGTAAAACATATGCCAGAATAGTTAGCGGTTCATTCAACTGTGACGACCCCTGATAAATAAAGGACTAAGCCGAATAAAAAATGAATAAATTAATAAATATATCCTAGCATATGTAAACAGTGTTTGTATGTGTGTGTGCTCACCCCGTATCTCTCCGCCACCACACTCTCCAGACTGCGCTGTTCTCTGTCCGCCTGCTCCTTCATCCTCTGATAGGACTTTCGGAGCCAGCCCACCCCTCCATCATTCACCACTCCAGCTGAGAAACACACAGATCGGAGTCAAACATCTGTGAGAAACACACTCTCTGCTCCACATGCGCAGAGCTCAGATAAGAGCGGCTGCACTGTCAGCTTAATATCTAGATCACAACACACATTCTAAAAAAACAATGCAGACAAATCAGATGAAAGATGAAATCAGAGGATTATTTTACATGCAGAACAAAATATAATCTACATTTACTGCAAAAAAAAGTTTATTGTAAAAAAAAAAGTTATTACACATTTCATACACAGTGGCAATTCAAAGTGCTTTACATAAACAGGATTAAAAGAGACACGTATAAGAAAATAAAAACAAATAAAAATAAAACATTTTTGTAAAAACAGATTAAAATGTGTTAAAACAGGTTATAAAAGAATGAAAAAGAAAAGAAAGACACAATAGTGCTATTCAGTAAAGGCACAGCTAAACAGATGTGTTTTCAGTCTTGATTTGAATGTGCCTAATGTTAGAGCACATCTGATCATTTCTGGAAGCTGATTCCAGCAGCGGGGGGCGCTGTTAGTAGCTGAAGGTCGATTCACCCTGCTTTGACTGAACTCTTGGAATTTCTAGTTTCTATGATCCTAAAGATCTGAGTGATCGGTTTGTATTCAGTCAGCATATCTGTAATGTATTGAGGTCCTAGGCCATTTAGTGATTTATAGACCAGTAGTAATACTTTAACATCTATTCTGAATGTAACTGGGGACCAGTGTAGAGACCTGAGGACAGGTGTGATGTGCTCTGATTTCCTGCTTCTGGTCCGAATCCTGGCCGCAGCGTTCTGGATGAGCTGCAACTGCCTGACTGTCTTTATGGGAAGGCCAGTGAGGAGTCTGTTACAGTAATCCACCCTGCTGCTGATAAAAGCATGAACAAGTTTCTCTAAGTCTCCACTGGAAACAAAGCATCTAATTCTTGCAATGTTTTTGAGATGATAGTATGCTGGTTTACTAACTGACTACTGAAACTCAGATCTGACTCCAGAGTCACACCATGATTCTAGACCTTATTTTTTGGTAAAAAATAAATAAATAAATAAAAACTATTTCAAATAGTAACTAATTTCAATGTAGAGATCGAACACCTTTTACTGAATCCATTTTGTTTAAAAGGACTGACAAGGATATAAGACATTTTGTCTAACAATTCCACTTCTGCCTGGCTAGGACTTAAGGATGTTTGGGAGAGGGATATTGGTCAAACCATTGAAGAGAATGACTAGAGATGAGTATCGTTAAGGTTTTAACGGTACTACTACTTTTATCGATACCACTTATCGGTTCGGTACTTTAAAGGTTCTATTATCTGTACTTTTTGTAGTGTTTTTTTAATGAGAAATAAACAAATTGAACAGAATTAACACTTTATTTTATTATATTTTAATAGTTGTTAACTAAATCAATAAAAATGTTCCTGTAAAAGAACGTACAATGGTTTGAAGGAAAATCAACATGTTTGCCTTTTCTGGTGGAAGTCGGGCTCTTTGTTGGTTCATTGTGCTCCCTGCAGTTCTCTGAGCAGCAAAATGCAGTTTAATAATCAGCTGGATATGCTCAGAATACTGGGAAACACCCATACACACTCACTCACACACACACTTATACACTACGGCCAATTTAGTTTATACAATTCACCTATAGCGCATGTGTTTGGACTGTGGGGGACACCGAAGCACCTGGAGGAAACCCACGCCAACACGGGGAAAACATGCAAATTCCACACAGAAATGGCAACTGGCCCAGCCGGGACTCGAACCAGCGACCTTCTTGCTGTCAGGTCATAGTGCAAACCACTGAGCCACTGTGTCGTCCCTAAATGATTCAATATAGCACTAATAACATTTTTAAACAGGACACTATTAAATGATTCAATATATTAAAAATAAGCCACTAGTTAATACTTGACAATTGGGTTCTTAAACTAAATTGTTACTGCAAATACAAAGAAATTGGATGAAGCACACTACATTAAACTTTACATTTTTAACTATTGAACTATTAAATGATTCGAATATTTAGTTTTATTTTCAACCAGGAAAAAGTTTGTTTGTTTGCTTTTCCATTGTATGGGATTGTACACCCACTGCAGAGCCTGCAGCAAATCAAATAAAAATAATCTGTGTCAGGTTCGACGTTCACCTTTTTTCACCGCAGTACTGGAGGACTCCTCTGGAGGCAAACCACTTCCTCCATCCTTCCAGTAAGGGTTCAACTCTAACCTGTGAAGACCAGCCTGGCAGAAAGAGAAACACACCATAAACACACACACACACACACACACACACACACACACACACACACACACA
>CAIGQQ010004837.1:2862534-2882733 GCA_903798035.1 Danio albolineatus
GAACTGGTTTTGAAAGTTCTGCACAATTTCTGCAGTGGGTCCTTACAATGTGTTCATATATGCTGCATTTATTTATTTATTTATTTGATATAATCACAGACAGTAGGCTGTTTCCCATCATTGATCTGCAGTTATAATCAGATCATGTTCATAGAAAGGTCAGTAATGAACATTTATACACTAGTATTTATGTGTATAATAAAGCCTCTGTGTTGTGAGAAGTGCTTCTCATATGATATGTGAACGACCCCTACAGCTTTACTGTAAACATTTCCAGGAGCGAGAATGACGTCCACTGAAACTTTCTGACGTACACCACGCCCACCAAAAGAGTACCCTTTAGCAGTGGAAACGCAAGCCTGATAAAGGTGACCCGTACAGACCCGTACCGTACCGTACCACTAAGTTTTTTTTGTATAGCTGTCAATGGCTGCTTTTTTCCAACATCCTTCAGATTATCTTGTTTTGTGTTCACAAAGAAGAAACAAATTAATTCAAATTTGGGACCACTTGAGTGTGAGAAAACGATGAGGAAATTTTTATTTTTGGGTGAAATGCTCCTTTAGGGTATAAAACTTCATTTCCTATTCAAGGAAGGCCCTAAAATACATTACACTAAAACCGATTTGTGTGTAATTGTATGTAAACATTAGCTGTTCGAATCTGACATTCAGCATAAATATCTTGGTCCTAGTCCAAATAATTCATTAACATTTTTTAAACTCCACCATTGAGACTGCTTTAATATCATTCGCTAACACAGCAGACGTCTGGTCCGAATGAATCAGTGAACATTTGACAGAAACCTGTTCAATGGCCTGTGCTTTCTGCCGCTCTGCCTCTTTCTCTGCTTCCTTCTGTGCTCGTCTGTCCGCCACAGAGGTCGTCTTCATTGCCAGAAAGTCAAAGGTCATCCATTCATCTCTCTAGAAAAGGACAAACAGACAAAGATGAAGGAAAAAAAAACACGACTATTCCTGATCACAGCTGGTATTTCGGTGCTATTCACTCAGTGGAGCTTTTGAAGATCTGGGCACAATAGCAAAGCTACAATACAAGTCGAAGTTTGCATTTTTATTTTTTATATATGTAATATATAGTTACTTTTATCCAACCAGCAACATGTATTTTACCATAAATGAGACAGGCTTCTCCCCTTTACTACATACAGATCGTTTTGAGGGATGTAAACGATAACAATGGTCGTAATGTATTTTCTGTTTTAAATTTCCATAGCTTCTGAGAATCCTAAAAGGTCCACATATTGATAAATAATGTTCTGACAGCTGTTTTAACTTTGAGATATGATTGAATTGCCTCTTGTTAACGTTATTATAATAGTTTGACAAAAAGCACAAAATGTTCATGTGTCAATGATATTACCATATTTAAATGGTCTACATATAGTAAAGCCTAAAATTATTCATACCCCCGGCAAATTCTGACTAAAAGTTCATTCATTCATTTTATTGATTATTTATTAATTTGGGGTCGCCACAGCGGAATGAACCGCCAACTTATCCAGCATATGTTTTACTCAGCCGATGCCCTTCCAGCTGCAACCCATGTCTGGGAAACATCCATACACACTCATTCACACACATAGACTACGGACAATTTAGCTTACCCAATTCACCTGTACCACATGTCTTTGGACTGTGGGGGAAACCGGAGCACCTGGAGGAAACCCACGCAACCACAGGGAGAACATGCAAACTCCACACAGAAATGCCAACTGAACCAGCCGAGGCTTGAACCAGCGACCTTCTTGCTGTGAGACGAACGTACTACCCACTACGCCACTGCGGCACCCTCACTAAAAGTTAGTTAAAGAAATATTTTTTTCCAAAAGGAGACCTCTTGTATATTCTCTTAATATATTTTGGAAGAAGCCTTGTATACTTTTTGATGCCACTACATAGTAGTTAAGGAAACTTCATATAAAGTGGGACCTATATATATTTCCCCTTCTCTGTCTCTTTTTCTTTAGTGCTAGTTTTTCTTCTCATGTCTCTCAAAATTCTGAGTCCAATTTGTATGCTTATTCCTAGATGTATTGCCACAAGCACATACAGATAGACAAACAGACACACGACAGTAATTGAATAAACATAAAACAAAACATTTATGAATGTTGGCAATCAGTTTGTAACATTTTTGTATGTATAATTGGTTTATGTAAATATTGTAATTTACCCTATTAGCACAATAAAAAATCTATCATTGATAAAATTATATACATGCAGTTGAAGTCAGATTTATTAGCCCTCCAGTTAGATTTAAATTATTTGTTCACAATTTATGATTAAACAAAAACAGAAACGTGCGCACATCTAAAAATCTCAAAGACAGGTGCTCGTTCAAAAATATACTCAAAAGCAATAAAAAAAAAAGAGAATCGGCACACTGCCACTTTAGCTCTCAAAAAATATTTTAATGTGACAACGTTTCGACCTTTCGAAACGTTGTCACATTAAAAGATGCTTGAATGCCGTTTTACATGACATTTATTGCCGTATACTGAAAGCAGCAGCAGATAGTTCACCTCAGATCATGAAAATAAAAAACAAACTGTTTGAAATATAACATCATAATGTGATTCAGTGCAAGCTAACACATATCAGTGATTCAACATCTACATTTAATAATGTTAAAGAGATTTAATGTGTATTAATTAGATTATAAACCTTCCCATTTCACTGGAGTGCAGTGAGTGCACCATTCTGTTCTTCTGAATGGCTGTATTTAAATTTCTGTTGCTTTTTATCTGTTGCTTTTTAACAGCCAAATTGCTTATCACTGCAAATCTCATCATGTAGCGTGTTGCTAGGACACGCGGTTACAATGCAACCTGCTTACTAATGTTTATATTCATTATATTTATATTATTTGCTAATTAAAAACCTTATCTGGAGCTCTGAACCTGCATCTCATTTTGGGGCTGTTACTATTCACCGGAGATCGTAGTTCAGTCACAAATGCATGCTTCGAGAGCCTTCCTGAATGAATAAATGAAATATGCTGTTTTCCATGAAGGCAACCCGGGGTGCTGAAATGTAATTTGCTAAACAGGCAGTGGGTGGGTTAAAAGAACCAAAACAAAGACAGAAGTTTGGGCACATTCTTCAGATAATCAAGAATGTTTACTTAGCATGTTTCTGAAATATCTGCAAACATAGTATGGTGTTTCTATGCTTTAGAAGAGTCAAAAACTGACATACAGCACCTTTAACTAGGCAAGTTATAGTAATTAGGCAAAAAAAAAACTGCTTTTATTCTAGCCGAAATAAAATAATTAAGACTTTCTCCAGAAGAAAAAAAAATAGAAAATACTGTGAAATATTGATTAATCACTTAAGAAATATTTGGAAAATAATAAATATTGCACATGAAGGCTAATAATTTTGCCATTTCGACATTTTAAAAAGACCTTTTAAGACTTCACATTTTAAGAATCTGTGTTTTTATGCAATACAATGAAATGTACACCTGCTAATATAAACGTAACATTCATGGTAGAGAATCAGTTATAATATACACCACTTTCATGCAAAGATCGACCTTTCCAATCTTTCTCATCTTCCTCAGCACAGAAAATGAATGACTTGTGGTCGCGCTGTCAGTATAAATGCTCCTTATGGCTCAGAGAGAAATAAAGAGCTCTTCAATTCCAGTAATAACAGTATTGAAGTTTCCACAAGTGGCTGTACTGTGTAGGACAACAATCACCCACTCGGACGGACACACACACACACACACACTCCTGCTTTCACAATCTCAATGTCATTCTGAAGACTGTGATTACAGACCAAGCATGGTAATCGGATCACGATGAACTGTTGTATGACAAACCGCCTACAATAATTCAACACTGGAGACCACAAGACAGACAGACTTACGCAAGGAACTAATAAAATTCTTTATTAGATGTAACCACAGCCAAGCAGGACAGATCCGACTCACAAACTTGTGGATAAATCAAAATAAAATTGCATTTGTGATTTAGCTAAAGCTGCAATTGTCATGCGAGGAACACTTTTAGTACTTCGCTCTTGCGCATTTTGTCATCCAACTTCCGGTACACCGACACAGTACATCAGATGACTGTTTCGGAAAGTCATTACATAGAGTGTAGTTAGCTGTAATTTTAGTAAAATGGCATATAATGCTAGTTCAGTAAATGTTTTGAGCTGGGAGTACGGTGAAACCTCCCTGCAACCATCAGATGGTCTCATATTGCCCCATCCATCGTTACCGTTAAAGTGTGTAGACGATATGAGCCAGAGGTAACTTACGGGGATATTTTTAATCACTTTCTCCTGTCACAAGGAGTAGATGGAGCGTTTATGAAGACTTATAAAAGGCCTACTAATATTTACATATAATGGGAAAGTCGGTCGTGTTCTATTACACAATGAGGGGGATTTCGTCTTTTTAAAAGCAAATGTGCACCCCAAGTCAAGCAGTCCATGCCACTCAGTGTGGGGGCTACTTAGTAAGCAAGGATCAGTGGAGACTTCAGGATGTTCGTGCATCGCTGGTTTAGGAAGGTCCTGTAGCCACGCAGCCTTTATATTATGGAAGGCAAGTAAATATATAAATCAGGGGTGCTCAATCCTGCTCCTGGAGATCGACCTTCCTGCTGAGTTCAGCTCCTATCCTGATCAAACACACCTGAACCAATTAATTAGGACCTGAACAGCACTACATAATTACAGGCAGGTGTGTTTGATATGGTTTGCAACTGAAATCTGCATGACAGTCGATCTCCAGGAGCAGGATCGAGCACCCCTGATATAAATCAATAGTAATATATTGTAAGGTCTGTGTTAAAGAGCCCCTACTATACATTAAAAACTCCCTATGGCCAGTTCACCCCTGCATACATCAATAGTCTTTTCTGATCCTTCCTTTAACAAACGGTCGACGAATCCTCTGTTGTAAGCGTGTAGATTTCAGAAGCACTCCTCAGAGGGAACACAGCACAAGGTTGGGCTATAATGCTGAGGCATTTCTGCAGAAATAAACCCCAACCACTGTCTCTTCACAGTCTATCTCTGATTCATCTGCACACTTCCAATAATATCCAGCCGAGCACAGTGCTCTTCTCTGTGTTGCCAGATGTAGCTGACTGATTCCAGTCCAAACCCTATCCAAAAGGTTTTTACCTGCACAATCAAATTCAAAACCGCCCAATCTGGCAACCTTTGCTTGCCGCTGTTGTTTGTGGGCGGGATTGGGGGTTTCGAATCTTCCCCGGTTTGCGTGCGCACAAATGGGCGGGGCTTATATTTCATGTTCACGTCATGCCGAAACGGCTAAAGACTCGTAAGCACGGCGATTCTTTGAGGAACTATGAGTCGACTCTATGCATGAATCAATCGTTTTAAACACTGTGCACTTTCAGATTTAAGCCTTAGCTGGACATTTTACTTCACTTAGAGCTGTGTTACACACTGCATGAAGATCATTTTTAAAAACCCATAATAGGGGCTCTTTAACATAAGTAAGCCATAAATATAAACAGTATGCTAACGTATTTGTGTAATAATACACAGCTGCTGACTCTGTTACCATCAGCAGACAAAGTATCTGGTCAAATCTCTGCATTTGTGAGGTATTGACCTTATTCTTCAGTGCTGAAGTCGCTCGCTTTCATGATTGTTTTAGAACTTCCGATTCAGTTGTCTGTCGGAGAAATGACTAGGAATAATAAACGGCAGAAAATGGTCAAACTACTCGCTCTACAAACAAGTGTTTGCATGACTACACAGACAAAATAGAATAATATAATAAGAACATCAGTTTGCAACATCAAGCAGCAGAACGAGCTGTTTTTAACGTCTGAAAATGAATGGAAGTGAATGAGACCGGATTTCTCGAGACAAAATGACGGAGGATAAGGTCAATACTACACCCTAAAAGCATGCACTTATGCTATGACAGAAACGTAGATACTTTTGAGAGTGTAACAGAAGAGTGTGCAAGTTTTTGAGACATACTACTCCCTCATTAATGGACCATTAGGTTGCTTAGTTCAGACACCTGTCAATAGGGTATATGTCGAACGTCACATGACCAAATCGGATCCCTGGGTAGAACACTTCCGCTCATCGCCATTTCATATGTGCCATCAGTTTGACAGTTGAGCTGAGCGATTTGACAAGATTCAGCAGTCTACATGTGTTAGTTGAAACATTCGCATCAAATATCACATCAAATGTTTTGTTTTTTCTGAACGAAACCTTAATGTATTCTCAAACTTGCTCATTTTGAAGCGGGAACCGGCGGACATGCAACAACTTTAATAAGAAGGTAAACACAAAACAACAGTTTCCATCTAGAGCTCCTCCACACTTGTAAACACTCGCTCCATCAGGCTCGCGCGGCTCTCACCCCACCCACACTCGTCGGCGCGACCAATCACAGAGCTTGCGCTACGCGTCATTGCGACATGTAGTCATATTTTTTGAGCGGTGACAGCCTTGAGAGCTATGCAACCACACGCAGGCTGCGCCGGAGCATGTGCGTGTGCTTGACGCAGAAGTATAAATCAGCCTTAACGCACAGTCAACAATTGGGTGCTCATGTTTTGATAATAAAAGTCCCACAAACATAGTAAGTGAAATTTCCGCTTACGATACTTAAGGGAGGACAATTATTTTTGTTGCCTCACTAGAAAACGTTGTTGCTTATCAAACACAGTCTTGTGCATATTAATGACCTCAGAGCTTTTTTATGATCTCAGAGCTGCATACAAGTCGTGCTTTCTTGATGATGTCAGCTGCTCGTTCAGGATGAATGACCTAAAGTAGGCATACATGCAAATGCAGAGGGCATGGCCCGTGAGTCTCATCACAGTTTGTTTTGTCCTCTGATTGGCCCGTTGTCCACCGAGGGGTTACACAGTTTGCTCATTTCCATACACTGATCTCTTATTATTCTACCATGCTTTGGTATACCCAGATTTTCATTATAGGGCACCTTTAATGCGATTTCAATGATAATTTTCATACCAAAATACAATTTATTAATAAATATGCAGCTCAAAACCACAAATAAATGAATACACACATTAGATACGATCTAATTCTTACTTGGTTATTACTGGCTGAGCTGGAAGAGGGTGTGGCCTCAGGCTCAGCCTCCTCTGGATTGTCTCTGACCCCTGAAGGAAGGGAAGCCTCCACCCACTCATCCTCTGAGTCCTGAAAACAAATAAAAAACAATTAGTCAAAATCAAGCATGCTAATACTGTATTATTTTACTCATGCATGCTAATACTGTATTGTTTTAGTCATGTATGCTAATACTGTATTATTTTAGTTATGCATGCTGTGTTAAAACCATTGAAAAGACAAAATTTCCATGCTCATACTTCAGAGCTGTCACAAGATGCATCTGCCTCGTCTCGTTTCTCTTTCCTGGCTTTTTTCTTCTTCTCTTTCTTACTCTTCTTTGCTTTCTTCTCCTTTTTAGCTTTCTTGGTTTTCACTGTATGCTCCTGTGTGCAAAAAAACAGATAATTAACGTGATTTCAGTGTGGAGTAGACATATGATGATACTCAATAATGGAATATACCAGAATAATGAACATGCACAATATTGATATCACTGCCACTTTAAAATACTGTGAATAATTTAAATTATTTAGACTTTTAGAGTGCTTTTACAGGTTATTTAGTTTTAAAATAAGCTATAAAGACATTTAATCTACCTGGCATTTAATCTAAAATTATTATCTTTTTAACTGGTGAATTTTGTATTGTTTATTTATTTATTATTTAGTTTAGATTCTAATTGTGCTCATTTATTTTCATGTTTATGTCTAATTTTTTTAAGCCCCTGTTCAGTTTTGGGTAACACTTGGTCCATTTGAGTATTAGTCGACTGTCTGCTTAGTACCTGTTGATACTGCTCTTTCAACAGACATTTAACTGACTATATTAAACTTTGCAAGTACATGTCGACCTACACTTGAGTTCAGACTGCAGGATTTTAGCCCCGATTTTGACTCGCCGACAGGTTTTGAGAAATCACTGACAAATGCCTGAAATCACAGGCAAATCGGTGCTTGTGCACGCGAATAATAATCACAAGGTATGAACTATCAAAGACGCAATGTGAGAGAATCGCTGATGAGTCGCCGATGCCAGGGAGATGTTTGGCGTGCTGAATATCTGGAGCTGTAGGCGATTCAAATCATGCTGTGTGAAATGAGTTTTGACTGAAAATAACATCGGCGATCGCCTACAGCCAATCAGAGAGCAGCATTCACTAGTGTGGGTCTCTGCAGGCCAGCGGGAGGTTGAGGGAGAAGATAAAAGTGCTCATTTTCAGTTTATTCAGACCCAAGAAATGGAGGGAAAATTTGTGTAAATTTGGCAGGAGCCCCCGTGTCTGTTTGACGCGTCATGTGAGCAATATCACAACCCAACCCGGTCAAACAATAACAAAGTTGAGGAGAAATTGCTAATTCCCTTCAAAGCCAGGTGAGAATATGTACATTTCTACCCCATTAAAGGCTTCTTTCTCGCTATGTATTTAATAACAAAAGATATACTACGTGTTTTTGGGTGTGAGATGTAGTTTGGACAAAGTTGTCTGCGATTCTTCCTCTTTTGAAGTCATGAAGTGTGAAACTCCCTGTCGCCGATCCATCTTGCAGTGTAAACACAGCAGAGTCAGAACACTACCCCAGATAGTCATGCAGTGTGAAAACATCTGTGACACGACTACTGTGAAAATCATGCAGTCTGAACTCGGCATAACACTACCCCCTAACCCCAACCCTAACAGTCTACTTATATTCTAATGAGAATTAGTTGGCATGTAGATGCAATGTAACTTGGTTTAACAAACAGACCATCAAAATAAAATGTGACCCAGTTTTGTTCTCTAAACCTTAAAAACTTGAAAAATATTAGTAATAATAATAATAATAATAATAATGGGGCGTTACGGTGGCGTGGTGGGTAGCACAATCGCCTCACAGCAAGAAGGTCACTGGTTCGAGCCTCGGCTGGGTCAGTTGGCATTTCTGTGTGGAGTTTGCATGTTCCCCCCGTGTTCACGTGGGTTTCCTCCGGGTGCTCCGGTTTCCCCCACAAGTCCAAAGACAAAGACATGTGGTACAGGTTAATTTGGTATGTGTATGAATGAGTGTGTATGGATGTTTCCCAGAGATGGGTTGCAGCTGGAAGGGCATCCACTGCATAAAAACATGTGCTGGATAACTTGACAGTTCATTCTGCTGTGGCGACCCCAGATTAATAAAGGGACTGAGCCGAAAAGAAAATGAATGAATGAATAATAATAATACCTCAACTAACATCTAAAAAAAAAAAAACTACTTTATTTTAATTTCATGAGACCTTTATATCATATATTTTGGCTTAATGCTATGTCAGCAACAACGGCTATTTTCAGGGCAGACACATTTCAGTTATAATACAATCAAAAACCATATAAAAAAATCCATATGACGGCGAGAATGACGATTTTTTCTTCTTTCGGTTTTTCAGTGGTCGACAACAAACTTCGGTGCATTACTGCCACCTCTCACTCTGGTCGGTGGCAAGCACGAGAAATGTACTTGATGGGAGAGGAGGTATATATATATATATATATATATATATATATATATATATATATATATATATATATATATATTTACTGTAGTAAAGGCTAAAGTGTACTATCGTGATTACTATTAGTTCATGGTAGTTACTAAAGATACTACATTATGTAGTGTAATTTATTAGTGAGTTGTAAATATACATTATAATGCTCATTCCTAAATATTTCCCTTTACGGTAATTTACTCTAGTATTTTAAATGTGTAAAATCTTATTTTAGTGGATGTTTTTGCTGTTAGATACTATAATCGGTTTCTGTTTGGTCCAGCATATTATTTACAGTAAACTGAAGAATTCTGCCTCATATGTCTCATTGACAGCTTTATTGATCACTAAGATGTGTTCGACTTGGATTTAAGTTGCTTCGATTTAAAAATGAAAATTATTAAAACAGTTTAGATGTATTTTATTATTGCAAACGCCACAAAAATCCCCCGCAAAACTAACTAAAATGTAGATTTTGTAACAACAGCACACAGTTTTCTGTTATAATGTCTGGTTTTGTGGTGGCTGTACTGTAAAATTAAATTAATATAGTCTTCATTCCAGTGATGGAAGATTTGCTTGTGCTCCTGTAAGCTCCCTCCTGCTCGGTGTAAAAGCTTGAGAATGATTTAGTTGAGAATATACATTAGAAACTTATAAGTAATCAGATGTAATTAGTTACTTTTAAAAAGTCGTTGAAAAGGTGCACTACTTGTTACATTCTAAATAGGGTCATTTGTAATCTGTAACCTACTACCAAAGTAACCTCCCCAACACTGACTACGGACAATTAAGTTTATTCAGTTCCCCTATAGGGAACCACTGAGCCACTGTGTTGTCCCTAAAATTATTCTCATATTGCAGCAAGACAAAACATGGAAATGTCAGATTTTTCCTATATTGTACAGCCTCAGTGCTAAGGCTGCAGTTTTGACCTCTGACCTCTCCGATCTGCTGTAGTCGCAGGTCAACATCCGGAAGCATCCATGTGTCTTCACCCCTGGCCTTCCTCTCGGCCTTCCTGCGCTCCTCCTTCTCGAACTTCTCTTTAGCCTACAGACAAGAGAAGGACAGAAGTGCTGATTTCTGAAATGAGACGAGCATTATGGGCTGTTTAAATCCTAATAAGATTTCATGCCTGCTGTTTCCGTCCGCTACGCAGGGCTGTGCATGTGCGCTGAGGCGATAAAGCTTTGTCAGGCCGCTTCCTGTCGTAAGATCATGCTAATGTAAATGTGTGCACAGAGAAACCCTAACACAGCTGGCGCAGCGATAACGCAATACTGGCAGGCTACGAGCACTATTACGCAGTATGAGAAGCTTTTTATTAAGAGTTTTATTAAGGATTTTCATTTTTGGGTGAACTGTGATATAAAAAAATGGCTGTACTTATATTGTATGTCTTTTTGTTTTAATGTTGTCATTTGAAAGTGTTTTTTGTTCTGATTTCTTCGAAAAATGAAAAAAGAAATAATAAAATTAAATTAAATAAATTAAATAAACCCAAAAATGAAAATCCCGTCTTCATTTACTCACTCTTTACTTGTTACAATCCTTTAGGAGTTTCTTTCTTCTATTAAACACAAAAGAAGATGTTTTGAAGAATGTTGGAAACCTGTAACCATTGACTTCCATAGTATTTGCTTTTTCCTTATATGAAATTTTCACCATTCCAACAGGTTTTCAGCATTCTTTAAATTATCTTCTTTAAAGATAATAAAACAAACTGAACTCAAATTAAAACAAATAGTTTTTTAATTAGCTTTAGTAGTTTTAATAATTCAAAAAGTATTTTATTTTAATTTCATTTAGTCACTGAATTACTAAAAGTATAATTTTTCATTTTCCCATTTAAGAATTTAATTTTACTCACAAAAAATGAAATAAAATGTTATTTTTGAACCAATAATAATAATAATAATAATAATAAATAACAATAAAATAAAATAAACCCAAAAATGAAAATTCAGTCTTCGTTTAATCACTCTTTACTTGCTACAATCCTTTAGGAGTTTCTTTCGTCTATTAAACACAAAAATAGATATTTTGAAGAATGCTGAAAACTGTTGGAATGTTGAAGATTTCATAGAAGGGGGAAAAAAATACTACGGAAGTCAATGGTTACAGGTTTCCAACATTCTTCAAAATATCTTCTTTAAAGAGAATTTAACTAATTGAATTCAAAATTAAAACAAATATTTTTTTTTAATTAGCTTTTGTAGTTTTAATAATACAGCTTAAAGTATTTTATTTTAATGTCATTTAGTCACCTAGAATTACTAAAATACAATTTATTTTAATTTTTCCATTTAAGAATTAAATTTCTTACAAAAAAATGAAACAATTTTATTTTTGAACCAATAATAATAATAATAATAATAATAATAATAATAAAATTAGTTATTAAGTATTCATTTTGGTTAATCAAACAATATTCTCCTCTTTGAAACAGAAAGCAATCAAGACATAAAAAAGAAAATCCAAAAATAAGGATATAATGCTTGAAATAAATTAAAACGCAACAAAGAGAGAGCGGATGTGTGTGTGTGTGTGTGTGTGTGTGTGTGTGTGTGTGTGTGTGTTATCAGGTGAGGACAGATGTTCTCATCCTGTGTGAACGGCAGCCTGTTACAGATCAGCGATGTTTATATTCATCTACTAATCATCATTAGCCCACAGGAGAGAGAAAAACACATCAATCCTGACATATTTCAGAAAGACGGCCCTAATATAGGAAGTCTTTTCTGCGCTGCAAATGAAAATGTGATGCAGGGTTTTTTTAACACAGACGAGAGGAACATGAGCCATTATTTGCTTACATCCAGGCATGATTTAATTCTTAAATCATAATTCGTTCAGACTCAATAGCTATATAGCCAAATTTAAAATATGCTATTAAGTTGAATATTAACTCATCTCGAATATACTGAATATTACCACTTTACACTTTTTTCGATGAGTGTTCAACATATGTAAATCCCAGGACAAACCTCAGGTCTACATAATAGAACATGAACTCTTAGCGTCCCCTGCTGGTACATTTATGACAGTTCGGTTTACAGTGGTTGACTGATATCAACCAGCAGATTAATCAACATTCATTCATTCACTTTCCTTTGGCTTAGTGCCTTATTTATCAGGGGTCGCCACAGCGGAATGAACCACCAACTATTCCGTCATATGTTTTACACAGCAAATGGCCTTCCAGCCGCAACCCAGTAATGGGAAAAACCCCTACACTCACATTTACACACTTAGATGCTTCGGCCAATTTAGTATACCCAGTTCACCCATAGCGCATGTGTTTGGACTTTAGGGAAACTGAAGCACCCGGAGGAAACCCACATCAACACTGGGAGAACATGCAAACTCCACACAGAAATGCCAACTGACCCTAGCAGGGACTAGAATCAGCAACCTTCGTACTATAGTCAACTAATAGTTGTGACTACTTGGCCAATTATCAGAACTGTGCCTTTTTCAAAGGCAAATACACACTTTACATATATATTTTATTGCTGCGATACAAACACGACAAACACACACACACAGAAAAAAAGATTTTTTTCTAAATAGGAAGAATATACATATATATATTTTACATTGTTTATATACACAAAATTTAAATCCTAAATTTGTTAATCAACCTCAGTCCTTATCAAAAGGAACAATTCATCAAAGCCAATGTTGTTACTAATCTTTAACGTCTAAGACTGTAATAAAAAGGTAATAAAACAGTCCACAACTAGTTTTTATATTGAAAATGAGCACATTTCATGCAAATATCAACCTTGCCATGAAAATTATTGAGAAAAAGTTTGAAAAAAGGTATTCACCAAAATACGGAAACCATTTCTTAGTTTTTTGTGTAAGTAGTATTATAGTATTTTACAGTACTTTAGAAATACTCATAAATGTATCTGTCAGTGTTTTCAAACTATTACATTCAATTTACAAAAGTCACACAAGTGCCAATTTTTACATCTGCCACAGCCATAACACTTCATGAGGAAATACTGGTTCCTCATAAATGCAAAAATCTTAAACAAAATAAAATCATTCTCTTTTGATTTATAGTGAGCCAGCTCTTATATGCTATATACCAGGGGTGCCCAAACATTTTCTTATAAGGGGCCAAAAAGCAAACTTGATTGAGGACTGTGGGCCGAAGTTAAATATACCAAATCGTATTACATAAAATTTGCCATTGGTAATTTCCTGATTTAGTTGCTAATATTTAAAAATAACTAGAAAACACTGCTTTAAAACATATCAGTTAATGATGCTGTATCATTTTTAACATTTTTAATGAACTTATTATAGTACAACATAAGTAATCCCATTTATAACACAATGCTGAACACACTAGTCGAGCTGCTCCTTTGCCTTGATATATCTGCTGATATATCTTGTGATTTAATTGAAACTAATTTTAGTTCGCTTTTTTTTTTGTAGCTCCTTAATAAAATAATAAAACAAAAGGTTTTATTTTATTGGAAATGGGGATCTCTTTCAAAGGCATTCACCCCAACCAACTTCCTATCCTTCTTCCTCTCTTTTCAGATGAGATGGAGGGCCAAACCAAAGGTTGCATGGGCCAACTTTGACTTTTTTGGTCACATCCATAACGCATGTTTATTTTTCCTCAATTAAAGTACAAAACATGTTTACAGATTGATAATTTTATGATCTTATAACTCTGTGGTCAGTTCTGGAAAATATAAGCTGATGTTTCAATATAACGTTAACATATACTCTCTCTGTGAATTTATGCTTGAGTTTTTACTGCAAATGTCACATGCATGACGCTGGAATTGCTCAAATATGTAATTTTGTGTGTTTTTTTCCACCAAATCAGTGACATCATTCATGAACTTAGCAATTAAAGAGTTAAAATCCTGTACATTTTCTAAGCAATTTAGTATATTTAGTAACAGATTTATGCAAACCAAATAGAAAAAATATATTCATCTGATGCATTTTTACAGCAGTTTAATTCGGTGGATGTTTTCATCCTTAACATAAAGTAGTAAATAGAAGTAAAGTTGGTTTTATATTCACACATTCGATTTCCCCTTGATAATTAAATTTAGGAAAAGTATTGTTTGCTAATTCTAAATAATGAAATCATATTAGCAGCCAATGACTATCAAACTACAGTATTGTTTATGGTCAATTAAATAGCGCTAATGCTGTTTTGAAGTCATTCCCGGATATGATTTCAGACTGAATATTCAAGTACCATCGTAAACAATATAGGGAGTGTGACACTGAACCAATGTGTTAATGTAAAAGCAACTTTACCTCTATTAAATTTTCGGTGTGATATCGCATGCACGTTCAAAACAACATAAGCACCATTTAGTTAGTTATAAAAGAAAGTGTGAAAATAAAACTTTACCCCAATCATATATTATATCAACTAACATATATTAATTACTAAAGAAAACCTGTTTAGTAACATTATATCGAATGACATTTGATTATTTTAATAAGAAACGCTAAAATATCCTTATTATAAACAAGCCAACGTGTTATACAGCGCATTTAAATACAAATAATATCACAAATACAGAATAATTATTTTCAACCGGTAAGCAAATTTTAAGCTAATTTTATATTCACACATTCAGACTTTCTCTTTGAAAATATAATTTAGGAAAAGTATTGTTTGCTAATTCTAAATACTGAAATCATATTAGCAGCCAATGACTATCAAAGTACAGCATTGTTAACAGTCAATTAAATAGTGCTAATGCTGTTTTGAAGTCATTCATGACTTCAGACCGAATATTCAAAGTTTTTATTATTATTATTATTATTATTATTATTATTATTATTATTATTAATAATATTAACAAGAAATACAGAATCATACAGTAATATACAAAAATACATGCCAGAGTGTATATAAAAAACATTCAGTAATTAAAAACCTTATAATCCATAATATTACAAGTCTTCTTTGCTTTTTTTATTAACAATGTTCTCCAAACTTGTGCAGTAGTCCTTAGTCTCTTAAGGGAGGAACAAAATTTGCCTTTGATCCAGTCCATTTTTTATGTATATAAAACTTTCCCATAATAATAAAAAGTTGTACTAGAAAAGTCCTTTTTTTTTTACATGTATTCACATAATTAATGCAAATGTCAAAATTTTTCAACTTGAATACAATATTTGTTTTCCTTCTGAGAAAATTTTCCACATCCACCCAGAAATCCTTCTGTATACAATCACTAAACATAGACAACAGATTCCTTTCCATGCAAACAAAAAAAAATCACAGAAATAATCAATATACAAATTACATCTATAAAACCTCTGTAGCTGGATATTTACAATGTAAAGTTTTAAACGTAACTTCTTTTACTTTTTTATTTATACAATGCAATTCATAAGAACGCCAAGCTTTTGCAAATATTCAAAGTACCATGGTAAACAATATAGGGAGTGTGTCACTGAACGAATGTGTGAATATAAAACCAACTTTACCTCCATGGGTTAAAATCCTATCTGGTGTTCTCTGTATGCAAACAATTGTTGTGAACAAATACTAATTATGTAAACAAATACTATTTATATTACATATTTTCTTTAAAGGATATAAGATATTAAATATTTTGGTCAACTTACGTCAAAATTAAAACGCTAATATATAAAAACGTTTAACAACAACGCCAAAAATAAGATAATTATTTAATTCAACGTCGCAAGTAATCTAAATGCTTCAAAATAAACTTAAAATATTGACAAATGAGTTCAAGATGTCATAAGATCAAGACTGAAACATGATTTATAGCATTTAAACACACAAAAGAGTTCAAATACTATACTAAAAACAGACAAACTCGGAATGAGACCGCATATTTAAAGACGGTATATCCATTAAAGCGGAATATTTATTTCATGATAACACATATAAAGCTTTCCTCTTCAGTTAAATCATGTTTTGTCATTTGTAATTATTTTAAAGAGTTAATTTGCTTGCTTTACCTTCTGTATAACGCGCTCTCTTTCTTCTCTTTTGGACTCTTTTCTTGATTTAATGCTGTTTGCGCTCTCAAAATTCACACCGTACGCCGCCATGACGCTGCCGCAAACTAATCTCTACTGTCGTAAGTGTTTGCCGTAATTCAGCGTTTAAAACAAAATACTCAATGGATTTCCGCAGGGTGGCGCTGGAAGAGGAAACCTCATTCAAACCTAGTACGTTTTCGGAGACGTGTTTACAGTTCAGCCATATTTGGTTGATTTTGACAACAAGGATTAAAGGAAATCTTGTAGCAAAAAAGCGTGTGGATACAGTTTTCGCGACAGTGGAGAGGACGTTTGAGGCAGCGTTCAGATCGTATGTTGTGCGTTTAAATCGCTGAAAGATCCATAAAATACACAAAACCGGAAGAGAAACGAGTCTACTACAAAAGGTAAGACAAATAAAGTCTTTAAAATAGCATTTACAATATATGTTGGCTGTCTATCAAGTCTATGTCGTATTTATAGCTATATGATAGCTCATAGTAGTAACGATACCAAATCTAACGTTACGTTACATTAATAACGTTACGATCAATACAAAAGCGACTTTTTAGGTTATGTTTTAAGATTTATTAATGTTTTCAGCATTATTATGATGGTAATTCATCACTGCTGTAAGTCAAACGTAATCATTTTATTCATAAATTACCAATTTTGTTTGAAAAAAGGGGTTTTGTATATGTTGTGTTCAACTTTTGTGCTTATAATATATGTTATATAAGGTTTACACACAATTATGTTTATTACATAAGCCAACGTAAAGAGAAAATATGCAATATTACAAAGACTGTGTAATAAAATGAAATTGATGTGGAAAATCCATTTGAGTTATTGTATTTTTAAATGTGTAAATGTTTTAAATGTTTTGAACTCTTGAGCTGGATATATATAATCTAAAGTTTTAAAAGTTGAACTTATTTTACTTTCTTATTTATACAATATATTTCATAAGAACGCCAAGCTTTTCCGAATATTCAAAAAGTACTATAGTAAACAATATAGGAAGTGTGTCACTGAACGAATGTGTGATTATAAAACCAACTTTACTTCTATGGGTTAAAATCCTATCTGGTGTTCTCTGTATTGTTTACACATTTAAACAAATACTATTTATATTACATATTTTCTTTAAAGGACATGAGATACCAATTTTGTTTTGAAAAAAGGGGTTTTGTATATGTTGTGTTCAACATTTGTGCTTATAAAGTGTATTATATAAGGTTTACACACAATTATGTATGTTACATAAGCCAAAGTAAAGAGAAAATATGCAATAATACACAGACTGTGTGATAAAATGAAATTGATGTGGAAAATCCATTTGAGTTATTGTATTTTTAAATGTGTATATATATTTTCTTCCTTCAGATCGTACGTTTACAACTGAGACTACATTCCAGTTATCCTTTGAGGGAACAAACATAGGATAAAATCAAGTGTAACGAGAGAAACGCATTTACCATGTTTGCTATAGTAAAAACTGAGAGCATTGAAGAGGAGATTGACTACACAAGTGATCCAGAAGCATCCAGAATAAAAGATGAAGATAGTGAAGACACTGACGAAGACACAGGTTGGTGTTCAAAATAATTTTCAAATACCTAGATCAGGGATGCCCAAACTAGGGCCCGCGGGCCACAGTAACCTTTGATTCGGCCCATCATCCTATTTGAGAAGAGAGAAAGAATAATGGGCATGCTTTAGAGGTTGTCATTTCAAATCTAATGTAACGCTTTGTTTGTTTGTTTTATTGTTAAAAGCTAACTCAAATTAAATGTTTGAATTAAATAATGTAAATTAATCAGATTTTGCTTAAATGTACATAGTCACTCGACAGATAGAGGACAAATTAAAGCAAAGGCAGATTCTGCTTGACTAGTGTATTCATCATTGAACTCCACTGTGTATAAATATGAATGTTTATGTTACTATTGGAATAAGTTATCATTTTAAATGATATTATACTCCATTAGTTAATATGATTTAAAGTGATGTTTGTTTTTTATTTTAAATCTTAATAAATAAATTAGGAAAGTACCCATGGCAACTTTAATGTAATATAGTTTGGTATATTTACCTTTGGCCCACGGCTCTCAGTGATATTTGGCTTTTGGCTCTTTATATAAAAAAGTTTGGGCACCCCTGACCTATATAATACAAAATATGTTAAATAATGTTATTTTTAAATGTTTCCTGAACATTCTCAGCAAATCTCTTTTAATCCCTTTACGTTTGCACTCAGTACTAGCAGCTTTTTCCATGCTGCACTTTTTCATAACCATATCGTATTCAGCTATTTTGTTTCTGTGTGCTGTTCGGGATTATTCAAATGTATACCCACTTTTATTGATTACCAATTTAAATACATGTAAATACACTGCTACTAATGCACTTCTGGTTAGGTGCTGGCTGTATTTTGTTGTTTGTACTGTAACATGCAATGATAATAAAGTTTATCTAATCTAACCGATATGCTGACATGTGCAAAACATGAAGTATACTTTGGTCTTTAACTGATGCCTCTGTCGTTTTGCACTGTATACAGATGTGCATAGATATAAGTATGGTTGTAGATATTGAGAGAACAATAAAGACCAGATAATTAGCAACCAGATTTCTGAGAATGCTTCTTGTAAGCTGGATAAGTGACGTGAGATTATATTAAAACAGTTTGATTTTGTATAGTGATTGGATTAGGCAGATCAAGTAATGTTTACTGAAAATAGAGTGCTGTGCAAAAGTCTTAGGCCACTAGTATTTTCACAAAAATAAAATTTGAAAGTTGGTTATTTTTATTTTTTCCTATAGCATGTCAGTTTAAAATATCAGTTTACATTTCTGAACATTATTTTTGTCATTAATTGTAATTATATAGTGAAATTATAGTCTGCACAAGATGACTGACAACAGCCAGAGCTGTACACAGAGATCTGATCTGATCATTTTCCAGTTTGTGTGGAATGACATGAAGAAACTGAACAAACTGAGAAAAACGTCTAGAAGAAATTGAATACTTCAAAAATACCTACCTGAAAACCTGTGGGCAAGTTACCAAGTGTTTTAAATGCAAAGTGTGGCCATACCAAATGTTGGTTGTTGTTTTTTTCTTCTTTTTTTTAGTTAATAAAAGTTAATTGATAGGTCTGCACGATATTAGAAAAATCAGCCATTGCGATGTTTTGTATTTCTG
The DNA here is from genome assembly GCA_903798035.1 of Danio albolineatus. NCBI lineage: Eukaryota > Metazoa > Chordata > Actinopteri > Cypriniformes > Danionidae > Danio > Danio albolineatus. The sequence continues at coordinate 2,882,383 of CAIGQQ010004837.1, forward strand.
CAATATAAATTACAAATAAAATTTCACCAGATGAATAGCCCTTCTTGGTAACAATGTATTAATTTTCTACCGATTGGCATGATTTTGTTGTGAAACAAATCATGCATGAAATGTAATATGCAAATATGTGAGCAAAATAAACAGTGCTTTATGTTTTTCAGCGTATAGTCAAATCATATTCAGGTACAGAAATAAAAAAAACAAAACCAAACTTAAAATAACACTGCAAAGACTTTACTGCTTAAACGGTGCAATAAAATATTTTCTATTTGATATCGTGTCTGAATAATCTTAAAAACTCCATACATATATATTTACTCCATATATATATATATATATATATATATATAT